>JASIRB010003489.1:0-124178 GCA_030323885.1 Branchipolynoe longqiensis | reverse complement strand
CTTGCGGGTGGCTGCACCCCTCGCGTCGGTGGAAGATTGGCGTAGGAGTGTTGGGGGCCTGGGCCGGTTTAGCCGGCTGGGTCTTGGCGGTATATTGCTCGGCCAGAGCCTCGGTCAATAAATCGGAGGCTTCCACCACTCCTCGCTTTGTCTCTTTTCTCCTACGAGGGCGTAGCCATCTCTTATGTGAGATATAACGTATTATATGAATATAAAGGGGCGGAGCATCTTGTGATATTTATTTCTCTTTTAATATGCATGCTATTTATTATTTATTATTTATTTATTTATTCATACACCGGTTCAGCCGATTTACTGCGTTCCGGGACCTCTTTTTGTGCAACACCACACCGGTCATGCACCGGTACATACAGTTGGCATCACATGAGCCTAGATTTCAAGCTTTGTAGTAGGTAGGGCGGTATATTGCTCGGCCAGAGCCTCGGTCAATAAATCGGAGGCTTCCACCACTCCTCGCTTTGTCTCTTTTTCTCCTACGAGGGCGTAGCCATCTCTTATACTATGCTATACTATGCTATACTATACTACAATATAATATTCTATACTATTCTATACTATATTATACTATACTATACTATGCTATACTAAACTACACTATATTATACTATACTATTCTAAACTATACTATTTTATACTATACTGCATTATTCTATGCTATACTATACTACACTATACTATACTACAATATATTATACTATACTATGCTATACTATATTATACTATACTATATTATATTATACTATGCTATGCTATACTATATTATACTATACTATATTATATTATACTATACTATGCTATACTATATTATACTATACTATATTATACTATACTATACTATGCTATACTATATTATATTATACTATGCTATGCTATACTATACTATACTACACTATATTATACTATACTTTTCTATACTATACTATATGCTATGCTATAGTATACTATACTACACTATATTATTCTAAACTATACTATTTTATACTATGCTGCACTATTCTATGGTGTACTATACTACACTATACTATACTACACTATTCTATACTATATTATAGTATACTATATTATACTATATTATACCATACTATTCTATGCTATACTATATTATAGTATACTATATTATACTATATTATACCATACTATTCTATGCTATACTATACTACAATACACTATACTACACGATACTACACTATGCTACACTATTCTATGCTATACTAGATTATGCTATACTATTCTATATTATACTATACTATATTATACTATACTATTCTATGCTATGCTATACTAAACTACACTACACTATACTACACTATTCTATACTATGCTATGCTACACTATGCTATACTATACTATACTACACTACCCTATACTACACTATTCTATACTATGATATACTATATTATACTATACTATACTACACTACACTATGCAACACTATGTTATACTATGCTATGCTAAACTACACTATACTACTACTATTACTACACTATTCTATGCTATGCTATACTGTGCTATACTATGCTATGCTATACTATATTATACTATACTATGCTACACTACACTGTACTACACTATGCCATACAAAACTATACTACACAGGGCCCGTATGCATGGAGCAGTGTTAGCGGCGTGTTGTGTTAACCATATAACACAGGGTAGCTACCACCGGTTATCGGCGGCGTCAAGAACTATGTCACGCCATATGCATGGGGGCCTAAACGGTGAGTGTTAGCTAAACGTAAATGTATTTATAGATTTGGGAAATCCCTCGATTCGACAATATGAATAATGCCGCCAATGCGTTAATAGCGGTTCGAATTTAGGGTTAAATTGATAAAGTTTCACTTATTGCGTATTTAATTCTGTCAAATATGATAGCATTGAATAGATTTGGGCCTAATATATAGCCGCCGATTTGGCGGCGGCGGCGGCGGCGATGTGTGCTTTGTTGATATGCGACAGTATGGATATCGACGTCGAAGCGGGGGTTGCTTGCATTTGTCGATTCGACAATATGAATAACGCCGCCAATGCGGCGGCAGCGTTAATATTGCTTCAAATTTATGGTTAATTTGCTGAAATTTCACTTATTGCGTATGTAATTCTGTTAAATATGATAGCATTGAATAGATTTGGGGTCCATCCTGACACTAACCTAACACTAACACCGCTGTAAACCTGCTATGGGCTGGGTTTAGAATCTCCGACTTTAAGCTCGAGGTGTTAGGCCTAACACTCCTCCATGCATACCGACTTTTCGGCGCTAAACCAGAAATCCCACCCTAACCGCGGTTTGCCTCGCTAACACCGCTCCATGCATACGGGCCCTGCACTATACTACACTATTCTATACTATACTATATTATACTATGCTATACTATTCTATTCTATGCTACACTACACTATAATACACTCTACTACACTATACTATACTACACTACACTATGCTACACTATGCTATGCTATACTACACTGCACTGTGCTACATTATGTTATACAACACTACACTATACTGCACTACACTATGCTATACTATACTATACTACACTTTACTACACTATGCTATACTATACTATACTACACTATACTACACTATTCTATATTAAACTATACTATTCTATATTATACTATACTATTCTATGCTACATTATGCTCTGCTATACTACACTACCCTATACTACACTATACTATATTACTATACTATTTATTCTTAATACTATACTATAGTTGAAATAGCAAATAACAAATAGCAACATTGATCTGTCAATATAGTAACCCATAGTTGCTTTCGACTTTGTTACCCACAACACATTTCATTCCTATGGGACCAACCATAGCCTGATCTACACAGGTTGGAGAGCTTACCTCGTTCGGGCTGTAGTGGTTAAAGTACCTAATTTGATTCCCGGTTCAATTTCGAAGGTCGAGTTTCACATAGGATTAATGTGCAGGTTCACAAATATGGTTGTGGAACACTGAGTTACACCAGTGTAAGTTGTTCTTTTGTTCAAGTATTTTTAATCCTCTGAATAACATGCTATCAGTGCTAATGACAATTGCCACTACACACTAAGCAAAACTACAACACTAGGCAATAAGCAAAGCATCGATATGAATGGCGGGTAAAGAATGAGAGAGGAGTAAAAAGAAACATAGGCGGTGGGGGGTAATTATGTTAGACTAGTATGGTAAGCATTAGTAGGGGGGGCATAACTGATTATTTTTCTAGAGGTGACATACTCGTTGAAAATGAAAGAGTGATGGTGCGATGTAGGGTCAGCTTTTGTGGTTGAACTGATCTTTATGGTAATATCAGGTGGAGCCTATTGAGTGAGGAAGTAGGTTAATATTGTTTAATTATGTACCTCAGTAGGATCCAACTAGAAGTATTTCCAGAGTCATTCAGTTAGTAGATGGGGGTTTTGGACTAGTTGGCTGCTACTATTTGAGTGTCTGAGTTTGCAGTGTATAATTGGGAAGAGAGGATGACAAGGAAATGAATGGCAATACTGACCCTAATGTGGTATTCTTCTGCCTTGACCTAGGCTGGTTGATTCAAGTGTGCAAAAGTTGTACCTCAACTACATACAACCTACCTTCAAATGACAACTCTGCATTCAGACCACTGTTGTCTTGGCGAAGCAGGTGTCATCGGAAGGACAGTCAAATGAGACAAATTTAAGTTTGTACATTGAACAATTGTTTGGACATTGCACAAGTTTAATCACAGCAGTCACTGAAAACATGTGCTCCTGTAGTAAGTACCACTTATAGCGATATAGCGAATGGTAGACAGGAAGTGTGAACACTTGTTTGTCTCTCTTTTTTCTTCTTTTTTTATTGTACATTAGTTGTCCCAAGCAGGGGAAATCCCAGTCAAAGACGACTGGTCTTCCCCTCTCCACTGCTGGTCGATAGAAAGCCCGAGCCTACACTTTTACCGACCCAAGGGATTTTTAACCTCCCACACCACATAGACATGGTATGAGAGCAACCGGCCTTTGATGACGCTGTAAGTTATACACAGCGGTGGAAATCGAAATTGGCAGAGCTGGGGGCACGGGGACTTCTACTTGTGACTGTTGTTTTGCTTAATTTCGGCGAATATTACCAGGATTACTATGATTATTTCGGCGAAAGGACATTGTTTATTTAATGGCTCCCATAATAGTTTCGTATCAACAAATCACCGGCGTCAAATACGGAACCACAACAGAACATGGTCTTCAAAACAACAAGTCGTGAGCTCAGATTGTTCTCTGAAGACAGGTCTTAACCGTATTCAGCATCTGATCTAATCACCGTAATAGCTTGTATAAACAATGGAGTCTTGCTATATAAATAGTTTATTGTGCGTATATATCATTATCGTGATCATGAAAATGCAATGTCAACAATATCACAGACTGAGGTGTCCTTATCTCCATGGTTAGTTCTATAAATAACTGGAATCACTCAAGCTAATGCTGAGCTGTTTTTGTTTGTTTGTTGTTGTTTTACCTCCTAGCAACATCTAAGGTCATATCAGGACGGGTTGTGTTTGTTGTTAGTTTACTGTTGCATGACCCGATAGAAGCATAAAAATAAAAAGAATTGAACACTTACTTCGATTTTGTCCCACATATTTAAATTAGATATAGGTGCAAATATTAAGCTTCTATTGCTGTTTAAGCTGATTTAATAGAACCTGTTACTGCTGAATCAAATGGTGTTAGAATTTGTATGTGATTGCCAACATTAATTTGGCTTGTTTTTATTTCAAATATCTCCAAATTTAGGCATATAAAATAAAAGTTACCTCAATTTAAAGTAAAGTGGATTATAATGATCAATTTAATGTATTTATCAAAGACAATGACAGAACATATGCTACTTTAGCATTGTTTAATTATCGCAGCATACATGCACACTTGGGTATATTGGAACGATTAATAGATTCGTATGACCGTGCTCAGTGGACACATTTGCAGTTTGGGTTATTTTCCGTTCCAACTAGTGGTCCACAACTGGTTCACCAAAGCCTGTGGTATGTGCTGTCCTGTCTGTGGGAAAATGCATATAAAAGATCCCTTGCTGCCTATCGGAAAGAGTAGCCTATGTGGCAGCAGCGGGTTTCCTCCATAGAAATATGTCAGAATGACCATATGTTTGACGACCAATAGCCGATGATAACAATCTATGCTGTAGAAGCGTAGTTAAATATAACAAACTTTCTGAAAATGTGTTTGTAGCATTGTCTTTTAGAGATAGCTACCACCACTATAGATCACGATCATTAATGAGCAGATGAGACTGGGAAAAGAAAGTCATACTTTGAAATCAACATTGTATGTCGACTCACAATTGATGCGAAACATAACTGCGCATGAAAGTGATGCATAAATAGACATTGCGGCTTTGTTAAATAAAACAAATAAATGTTGGCATTAGAATACACAACACCATTGTCTCTACCTATCTATTCACGCCTTAGGACAACCATCACAAGTCGGGGTCTCTTACCAAGAAACCACCAAACACGCATGCGCACACTCACCAAGGCCGGAGCTAGTGAGATGGGGGTGGGCAAGGGGGGAAAGCCTCCCCCACCCAACACAAAAAAAAACACATAAAAAAAACAGAGTATGGAAAGCGCCTTGAAATGGCCGGAAATAACCTTTCAAGGCCTCTAGATTACACAATTTCCTGGGGTGGGGGTAGGGGTGGGGGAAAGGGGGTGCACCCCCCACACTCCCATAATGCCTTGCACCTTCAGCACTCGTCAATTCCAAGAATCTCTCTACCCCAAACAAAAATTGCTAGCTACGGCTTTGACCACTTCCTCCCCCCCCCTCTCGCTCTTTCTTTTTCTCTTTCTCTCGCTGTTTCTCTCTCTCTTTCTGTCTCTGTTTCTTCCTCTCTCTCTTCCTCTCATTCTCTGCCTCTGTCTCTCTCTCTCTTTCTCTGTCTCTTTCTCTCTTTGCCTCTCATTTTTTCTCTCACACACAGCACCACCTGATGGTGACTGAGCGAATTACATCCACATGATGTGATGGTGCCGAAGTGTTTGGGCTGTCAGCCAATCAGCTGCTGGCTACCGGAGAGGGCCGTGCCAGTAGGCAATCATAGCCTCGCTTACAATGACAGTGCGGCTCAGTTCAAACCCAGCTGGTCAGAGGAGATCTAGGTCAGGAGGCAACTATTCAGGGCGGGCGGAATGGCCTAGAGAGTAGAGAGCTCAGTTTCCCTACAGGAGGTGGTGGGATCAATCCCTGCTGAGGCAAACTAAAGACTTGCAGAGTTTATACTTGTCCCTACCGTGCATGGTGCTCGACGCCAGGATAGAGCAATGATTGACTGATTGGCTCAGTGCCAGGATACATGTGGCTGAGTGTGATATTGAGTCATGGTGTTAGCTGTTTGGTATCCCTAATTCAGCCACCATGTCCTATATGCAGGGTCCGTACACATTCAAGGCTATTTCAAGGCTATTATTTCAAGGCTGTTTTTGATAGGAATTCAAGACTATATTCATTTGGATTTGAGAGAAAAACAACAATCATGAAAGGCAATTTCAAACTAATTTAGATCAGTGTTAATGGAATTCAAGGCTTTTCAAGATTAATTACCCAAAATTGGTTAAATTCAAGTCTTATCAAAGCCTCGAAAATGGGCAAATGTAGTCCAAGACTTTTCAAGTCTTTCCAGGCCCTGTTTGGACCCTGGTTATATGGCATGGTTATATTATGGGTGGTAAACTGATGTGACAATCTGCTACCTGTTGTTACTTTACTTGGACATACCTGATACGGATACTATCACATGCTTTCCTTGTGGGAGATCGGGAGTTGGATTCCCGATCGAGTCAAATCAATGACTTACCAAATTTATACTTTTCACTTCCTAGCTTCCTCAGCATTAATAGGATAGGGCAAGGACTGGTTAGCTCAGTGTCAGGATAATGTGACTGAGTAAGATATTGGGTCATAGTGCTGGTGGCCTGATTTCCCAGTGGGGCATCACTCTGAAGTCAACATGAGTGCACACCGCTTGGGATGGGGCGTTCAGATAATAAGACGATCGTGATATGACCTTCAATATTTCTAGAACACAAAACCTCCAACAAACAAACAGCCTCCAGAGGGTGTGTTGGTAGAGGAAATCATGGCATCCCATTGGGGCAGCACTATTCAATCACTATGAGTATGCACTGTCACAAATCGGAACCCGCCCTGATATGACCTTAGATGTTGCTAGAACAAAAAATCTCCAACAAACAAACAACCTTCAGAGAGCGGGTCTGTAATGGGAATTAACTTTCACAATGACCTTCCCCAGAGAACATTCTGCACATGTGGCTGAATGAGTAGAGCGTCCGTCTCCTGTTTTGGGAGATCGGGAGATCCGAACCAATGAGTTTGTGGGTTCGAATCCCAGTCGAGTCAAACCAATGACTTAAAAATTGATACTTGTCGGTTCCTAGCCAGGCGCTCGGCATTATTAGGATAGGACAAGGACTGGTTGGCTCAGTGTCAGGATAATGTCACTGAGTGGGATATCAGGTCATGGTTCTGGTGGCCTAGTCTCCCACTGGGGCAGCCCTATAAAGTCGCCTTGAGTGCGCACTGTCACAAGTCAGTACCCGCCCTGATATGACCTTAGATGTTGCTAGGACGTAAAACAACAACAAACAAACAAGCATTCCGCACACTAAACAGAAATTCCCCGGATTGCCACCAGAGGGCGGGTTGGTGGTGGAAATCAGTGAGGCGTGGAATTCTTAGAAAGAAAGGGTACTTTCACCAAATCCACCTATACATGCATTTCGAATGGGGTTTTTCCCCATTTTCTATTGAATCCTCATTAGGTCATCAGAACCTGTGTACTTTTCACCCCACCCTCGAAACCACTTCCACCCGGAATCCCAACACCTGCATGCGTGCCCTTCGAGCAATGCTTTGTCATCATACATTTGGTAGTATAGGTTGGTTGGTTGTTGTTTTACGTCCTAGCAACATCTAAGGTCATGTCAGGATGGGTACCGACTTGTGACAGTGCACACTCATGGCAACTTTATAGTGCTGCCCCACTGGGAGACCAGGCCACCAGCACCATGACCTGATATCCCACTCAGTCACATTATCCTGACACTGAGGCAACCAGTCCTTGCCCTATCCTAATGATGTCAAGCGCCTGGCTAGGAAGCGACAAGTATCAGTTTTGTAAGTCATTGGTTTGACTCAACCGGAATTGAACTCCAAACCTTCTATATGGGAGTATTGCGGTGTACCGATTTGGCCACCGCGTCCGGTAGTAATTCAGTAACACATATATTTATTCATTCAACCAGTAGTCGACAACTGGTTCACCAAAGGCTGTGGTATTTGCTGTCCTGTCTGTGGGAAGGTGCAAATAAAAGACCCCTTGCTGCTTATTGGAAAGAGTACCTCTAGCCCCGTTCACACTGGGCAGTTAATTTGATTCATATGAATCGACTTGTCTAGTTCGCTTCACATTCGCCGTGTGGACGCTACGCTAAAGCAATTTAGGGCTGAATCGATTCAGCTAGATCACTTCATCTTTACCACCTCTGTAGGTGGTTTATATGAACCAAATTTTATGATTCGACTTATATCGCCCGTGTGAACGCAACCGACTTACTTGAGACGGATTAAGCATGTCACAGTCGAGATCTGAGTTTGTTGACTTTCCGGTAAATTTGCTTTATGAAACTGCTAGCTGTGCACAGATATTTTTTCATCATTTATTCTTAGGGTTTCTCTGCCCAGCAGAAGTTTTGACCATTCCAAAAAATACGATTCAGTCGAAACAGATCTAGGTCGAACCCACACTCTCTCGTGCCGACGTCGACTAAGCGAAACTGGCACTGGTTAGTCTGAACTTGCTCATGCGCAGATATCGATTTCCGCCTTAAACCGCTCCATGTGTGGACACAACACTAAATTGATTCATATAAATCGACTTGTCTAAGTCGACATAAACTTTGCCCATGTGAACACAGCTTATGTGGCGGCAGCAGGTTTCCACCAAAGAAATATGTCAGATTCAGAATGACCATATGTTTGACGTCCAATAGCCGATGATAAAAATCTATGTGCTCTAGAGGCGTTGTTAAATAAAACAAGCTTTCCTTTATAGTTAATAATTTGTCCAACCATTAGGGCCTTCATCTAAGATCTGTACAGAATGATGCATGGTTCAGGTGTAGTCGTATAGGCACGGTGAACATTATATCAACAACATCAATGCTGAGAATGTAGTGAGATTGTTTGCAGTGTCAGCCTCGTTTTGGTGTCAACATTTTAGAGCCGCCGATGAATGACTAGCTCTTAACCAATAACTTACAGATTTATATTGGTCGCTTCCTAGCCAATCGTTCGGCATTAGTAGGATACAGCAAGGACTGGTTGGCTCAGTGTCAGGATAATGTGACTGGGATATCAGGTCATGGTGTTGCTGGCCTCGTCTCCCAGTGTGGCAGCACTATAACATTGCCATGAGTGTGCGCTGTCACAAGTTGGTTCTATACTACACTACACTATACCACACTATGCTACACTATACTATACTACACGACACTATGCTATACTACACTACACTATACTACACTATACAATACTACACTACACTATGCTATACTACACTACACTATACTATACTACACTACACTATACTACACTATGCTATACTACACTACACTATGCTACACTATACAATACTACACTACACTATGCTATACTACACTACACTATACTACACTATACAATACTACACTACACTATGCTATACTACACTACACTATACTACACTATACAATACTACACTACACTATGCTACACAATGCTATGCTACACTACACTACACTGTGCTACAGTGTAGCACAGTGTAGATGTTTCCAGGATGTAAAACTCCAACAACCAATCAACTACTGGTTGCTTTCGGACTGTGTTAGTTAGGCGTATCCATGTTCCATGTTTAATGTAGGTCAGGACTTAGCACTGTCACGTGATGTCACATCGCCCGAATTAGCCCTTGGAAATGGCGGCAATACACCAGCGGGATTCGTGATCCTTTAATAAATGTTATACAATAGTGTACCTGTATTCAACAGACAGCTCTGCATCCAGACCAATGTTGTCCTGTCATATGAGGTGTCCTGTCATCGAAGGGGGGAATCAAATGAAACAAAAATAAGTTGTGTTTAAAAAAAAAAAAAATTGTTTTGTTTGCGTTCAAGCAACATCTAGGGGTCATATCAGGACGAGTACCGACTTGTGACGTTGGTGGTCGACATAGTGGGTTTCCACTTGTACCTCATGATGACGGAAGCGTGACAGAGCGTCGTTTCGCGCATCCGTGACGCCTCTTCTGGTGCGCTACCCGCCACAGTTCACGCATCATGATTGTACCCGAGACCTTAGAGGGACATCTACAAACATGCCAGGGGCCGTCCAGCGATAACGCACTTTTTATAGAGGGATGCCTTTTTGGGAGATCGTGGGATTCTAACGCACAGGTTCCTGGTCGAGTCAACCCAATGACTTAAGAATTTATACTTGTCGCCTCGTAGTCAGTCACTCAGCATTATTAGGATAGGGCAAGGACTGGTTGGCTCAGTGACCGGATAATGTGGCTGATTGGGATATCAAGTCATGGTGCTGGCAACTTGGTCTCCCAGCGGGGAAGTACTATAAAGTTGCCATGAGTGTGCACTGTCACAATCCTAATATGACCCTATATATTGCCAGGATATAAAACTCCAACAACCAATCAACCTAGAGGGAGGGGTGGGCAAAGTACTGCAATGGAGACAAAGGTATGGATGGGGTGGGTTCAGGATCGAGATACTGTGACTGTGTGGGATATTGCATCCGAGTACTGGCAGTATTTTATCCATTTATGGTAGCACTATAAAGCCACAAGGACTTAGCACTGTCACAAATCGGTACCCGTCCTTGTATGACCATGCATGTTGCTATGACCTAAGAGCAACACCTAAGCCCCCCCCTGATTTGACCTTAGATGTTGCTAGGACGTAAAACAACAACCAAACAAAGCATATAAGCTCATATTAGGATGGGTAGAGACTTGCGACAAGGTGCACGGTGGGGAAGCCAAATATAACTTCTAGAAATAATTTTTAAAATGATATACTGTATAAGAATTATACAAGTATAATTGCACAGAAGCTTCCTCCTCTTCCTCAGCACTCCCCTCAGTCATCGTGTGCTGGAGCCTGGACTAGTCATCTACCCCTCCAACCTACCCAGCATCTGGCCCGCTCAACCAGATGGGATGGCCGAATGAGTTGAGCATCCGTCTCCCGTTTTGGTTGACCGTGGTATTCAAACACATGGGTTCGAAGCCACGTCGAGTCAAATCAATGACTTAAAAATGTGTATGTGTCGCTTCCTAGGCAGGCGCTCAGCTTTATTGGGATAGTGCAAAGACTGGTTAGCTCAGTGTCAGGATAATGTGACTGAGTAGAATATTAGGTCATGGTGCTGGCGGCCTGGTCTCCAAGCTTCGCCAGTACTATAAAGTCGCTATGAGTGCGCACTGCTACAAGTCGGTACCCGTCCTGATATGACCATAGATGTTGCCAGGATGTAAAACCCCAACAACCAACCAACCATCAGGTCCGCTCGTGGCACCACATGCCCCCTCACACTGTCATGGGTGCCCATCCTCCCTCACTGTATCCTACTTATATAAGTTATATTAATTAACACCGGGCGCGGGGCCCTCATCGGTAGAGCGAAGGCGTCGCATGTGGAAGGTCGGGAGTTCGGTTCCCGGTCGAGTCAAACCAATGACTTTAAAACTGAAACTTGTCTCTTCCTAGCCTGGCGCTCGGCATTAATAGGGTAAGGCAAGGACTGGTTGGCTCACTGTCAGGATAATGTAACCAAGTTGAATATCCAGGTCATGGACAATGACCTGGCATGATATGGTGTTGGCGGCCTGATTTCCCAGTTGGGCAGCACTATAAAGTTGTTATGAGTGTGCACTGTCACAAGTCCGTACATATCCTGATATGACTTTAGATGTTGCTAGGACGTAAAACAACAACAAACAAACTTATATTAAGTTATAAGGTCGCTCAGGATCAGCCTGCCAGGCAGCAGCCCTAGGGCTGGGTATGACATCATCAACACACATTCTGATTAGCCAATAAGTGTCGGCCATCTATGTTGGTGGCGTGACGGACGCTCAATGTCACATGCACGTGCGATGTGTGGCATTCTCAGCTGCTGGGAATCGCCGGGAGTGTTCAGTGAGTTTTACGTCCTAGCAACATATAAGGTTATATCAGGATGGGTACCGACTTGGAACAGTGTGCACTCGTGGCGACTTAATATTAATAGTGCTTCCCCACTGAGAGACCAGGCTGCCGGTACCGTGATTTGATTGATATCCCACTCAGTCACATTATCCTGACACTTAGCTAACCAGTCCCATTGAGTTAGGGGGAAATTGTTCCAGTTAACGCTGTGAGCAAAGGTCATGTTGGCACCACCTTGTGAGCGCCAATAGCGCATACAAATAAACAGTAGGGGGTTTGGGGGCTTCCCCCCTCGCCCCCGCCCCCCCCCCCCTCAATCCCCCGAAACAAATCTGTGCTTTTATTGCATCAAAATGCTGCATTTTGTGATATTTGGATACACCTTCCACTCATTTTATTTCTGTGTTATATTCTTTATCTTGGAGGCGGGGTGGCGTGTGGGGGTGGGGGGGGGGGGGTACAGCCAACCAGGAAACCCTCCTATATACGCTATTTGTGTTTGTTTACAGCTTGACGGCGTGCATCACACGCAGGGTAATAAAGTCCCCTACATAAGGGCTGGTGGTCTCGGCGGTGTGGAGGTGGGGGGTTGAGATATGGGGGTGGGGGCTAAGATGTGGGGGTCAGGGTTGGGGTGTGAGGTTGGGGTGTGGGTGTGGGGGTTGAGATATGTGGGTGGGGTCTGAGATGTGGGTGTGAGGGTTGGGGTGTAGGGGTGGGGGTTGAGATATGTGGGTGGGGGCTGAGATGTGGGTGTGAGGGTTGGGGTGTGAGGGTGGGGGTTGGGGTGGGGGTTGGCCTATGGGGGTGGGGGTTAAAATAAAAACCGATTTGTTTGTTGGTTGTTTTACATCCTAGCAACATCTAAAGTGATATCAGGACGGGTACCAAATTGGGACAGTGGACACTCATGGTGACTTTATACTGCTGCCGCCGCGTAAAGCAACCACCAATCAATCAATCAATCAATTATAGTGCTGCCCCACTGGGAATTCAGGCCACCGGCACAATGACACGATATCCCACGCGGTCACATTATCTTGACAATGTTAACCAGTCCTTGCCTGATGAGCGCCAGGCTAGGAAGCGACAAGTATCAATTTTATAAGTCATTGGTTTGACTCGACCGGGAACCAAACTCGCGATCTCCCATAGGCGAGACCCGCGCTGTACCGATTCGGCCGCCGCGCATAGTGTACAATAAAAACCAATGGCGCTCTCTTAACAAAATAATATTTTTTAAAGAGGAAGATGTCAGTTTTGTTTCCCGGTGATATGGGAGCTGTCTACATGAATCGAGTACGGCAGATAAGAATCTCAGTAATTAGTGCCAAATTGAAGAGTCAACCGTGTGAGTGTCCGTGTGTGTGCATGTGTTATTCGGTTTTATTGTGTTCTATTATAACATGCAGGCTGTCAGCGCTTTAGATACTAATGAGGGTATTAAAATGTAAGGTCCATGCGTGAGTTTGATTGGAGAGAACATGCATGTACCCGTATACTGCTGCTATACTCATGATAATAATAACAATGAGAACAATAGTTATACTAAAAAGATAATAATAACAACAATAATGATGGTGATGATGACAACATAATAATAATAATAATAATGTTAATAATAACAATGAGAACAATAGTTTTAATAAAAGATAATAATAACAACAAAAATAATGATGGTGATGATGACAACATAATAATAATAATGTTAATAATAACAATGAGAACAATAGTTATAATAAAATATTATAATAACAACAATAATAATGATGGTGATGATGACATAATAATAATAATAATGTTAATAATAACAATTAGAACAATTGTTATAATAAAAAGATAATAATAACAATAATAATGATGGTGACAACATAATAATAATAATGTTGCTAATAATAACAATGGGAACAATAGTTATAATAAAAAGATAATAATAACAACAATAATAATGATGGTGATGATGACGACATAATAATAATAATGATAATAATAACAATGGGAACAATAGCTATAATCAAAGATAATAATAATAACAATAATAATGATGGCGACGATGCCAACATGATACTAATAATAATAATGATAATAATAACAATGAGAACAATAGTTATAGTGCAAAGATAATAATAATACTAATGGTGATGATGATGGCATAATAATACTAATAATAACAATACTAACAATAATGAGTTGAGTGTCTGTCTCCCATCTTCGTAGATGTCGGATTCGAACCCAAGGGTTCAAACCTGGTCGAGTCAAACCAATGACTTCAAAATGTTTACTTGTCGCTTCCTCGCCAAGCGCTCAGCATTATTAGGATAGGGCAATGACTAGTTTGCTCAATGTCAGGAAAATATGACTGAGTGGAATATCAGTGTAAAATTTCCCGATATTTAGACATTGCGGATGGTGTGAACTAGTCTATAGTGGTTACAATTGTTATATAAAAAGGTAAATGGTATATAGAGCCAGAGGCATTATAACTATTGTTCTCATTGTTATTATTATTATTATTATTATGCCATCATCATCACCATTATTATTATTATTATTATCTTTGCATTAAGGTATCATGTGGTGCTGGTGATCCTTTACTGATTTAATATAAACATTATGTAGTTATAGATAGTGTGAGAGGGGCACTACTTTTAGTGAGACAGAGTCTTAGCAGCTCTGCTCACATACCCCCCCCCCCCCCAATTGTTATTTACGGATCACTGCACACCCAGACACAACAGGGCACTGTAGCCATAAACAACCAAGGCTTGGATACAGGCAGGTTCGATGTTCAGTGGTTGGTGCAGATTGGAGGACCTGAACAGGTGTGACAGCCATCTTGGATTCGTGAGACTATATAGTAATAAAACTGAGGGTGTAAGCTCTCCTTATGTGCACTTTCTACTCTACCTTTCTCTTGCCTGCAGTGATTTCATATTTAACCTACCTACACAACCACAGCTGCCAGCCGTCGACTTTACATCAGGTCAGGAGGGCAGTCTGGTCTCCCAGTGGAGCAGCACTATGAAGTCGCCATGAGTACACACTCTCAAATGTCAGTACCCGACCTGATATAACACTTAGATGTTGTTAAGATGTAAAACAACAACAAACAAACAACACAACAATTAGCAGATGCTCTCACCTATATGTTGCTAGGACGTAAAACAACAACACACAAACAAAAAAACAATCTCACCTATAATGCTTTGCATCATCTTTTGGAATAGGCCATTACTATAACTACAGCGCTCGAGCACTTTGGAAACCCAGGGCAAATGCACATAGTAGTAAAGTCAAAGTAACCAATGAAAGCCATTTATAGATATGCCTTTCGAATGTAGTACCTTTTTTTAATCAAATAATTTATTCTAGTTGAATAACACTTTTTTTAGGACCGATACACTGGCATTCAGCGCTAACAGTCATGGTGCATTCAAACTATTTATGGATGAGATGAAGAGATGGTATGAACAATATAAACAAAAACAGATAACTAACTATCAGGCTTTACTGATACAATAGTATGTTCATCTTATTTCGTACATATTGACTGAAGGATAGTCATTTAACTTTACACTATATCATTGATTTGCTGGTCAGTCAGTACCTGTGAGGATGAACTTTTCTCCCCCCCCTCTCTCTCTCTCTCTCTCTCTTATTATATTTTTTTGCGGGGTGTGGGGGGGCGGGGGCGGGGAATTAGTACTATGCGAATAACTGGCTGATCTGATTATTACTGGATTTGGGATTCTGTAGATAACGGTTAAAGGATACATTTGAATTTCCTTGGTCAACTATAGCTTCTTGGTGAATATATTAATTATTAGTTCAGTCAGGTGTTATACTCCTGTCACACTACGACGTAACGAACCAACGTAAGCCTGATGTGGTGATTTTTCGTCATTACGTTGATGTATGTTGGATTACATTATGATGACGTCAGAATGATGTTAGACTGACGTCGAGCTACATCACGTTACGTCGTGTTACGTCGGCGCACGTCAAAGTTTTGAACCTGTTCAAAACTTTCGACATAACTAGAATGTAAGGGTTTACGTTCGCCGTATGTTCTGTACACGTTCAGCGAACGTCAATGAAACGCTGGTCACTACGTTGCACTATGTTGCATTACATTGCATTACGGTGACCCACATTAAAGGTGGCGGGAATGTGCAGTCCGCGTCATGAAAACGTTGGGAAAATGGACGCCTAACAGACGTCCAATGTACGTTTACCGTTTTGCCACCGTTTCATGACGTAAGTAACGTAAGGTAACATAAAGCAACGTAGTTCTGGTGATGGAATAACGTACATAATGTTCCCTGAGCGTAATTACGTTGCCCTCTCTCGTTGAATGACTCTATCACTACGCTTTACCACTGTTACTCTCTCGTCCACTACGCTGCATCCATGTTCAACTTGTGCCCAAATTTGCATACTACGCCGAGAAGTTCGACATTTTTCACGTTCTCCCTACATTGACGTCATTACGTCATAGTGTGACAGGGCCATTGCGGAAGGCTTATTCTTCACTCTGTGTTTTATTACTTCTTTTTTTTTAAATCGGATGGTGGGGAAACTGAAAAGGGAAAACTAGAAATGAAAAATGAAGATAATGATAGAACAAACAAATAAAACCTTTGTTTATGGCCAGTGTCTAATTTAGTATCAGCAGTCAGACATGGTATTAGGAGGTGCTTTTACCGACCAGGAAGTGTCTGGTTCTGGGATGCACAATAGTTCAAAACTATGCTCTAAAAAACTACGTAGATAATACTACATGTATCAATCAATCAATCAATAGTTCCGTCCTCTAGTCGAGGGTTGGATGCAATGGTTCTCCACTTGTCCCGATGTTGTGCTGTTCTGATAGACTGTGAATAATTCAAGCCTGTCCACTGTGAAATATTTGTAAACCATGATGTTCTTGGTCTCCCTCTCCCTCTGCTGCCATTCACCTTCCCTTCCAACAATGTACCGTATATTGAACTCTGACGAATGATGTGGCCAAAATAAATAAGTTTCTTTGTCTGTATAGTGGCAAACAAGCTTTTCTTATTTTTAATTTTTCTGAGAACTTCTTTGTTGGTGATCTTCTTTGACCATGATATTTTCATCATCCTTCGATAAGTCCACATTTCAAATGCTGCTAAACGTTTGTACATTTTCTTAGAGATTGTCCATGTCTCTGCCCCATACATTAGAGTAGACCACACATAACACTGAAGAATACGCTTCCTTGTTTGTATTAATATCTTACTTGATGTTAACACTCTATACATTTTGGAGAATGTTGTTCGGGCTATTGTTATCCTTCTTTTAATTTCTTCCTCACATCTCCCATCATTTGTAATCTTTTGTCCAAGATATATGAATTCGGATACTTGTTCTATGTTTGTGCCATCTATGGTGATATTGACATTTGGTTTATCTGTCTTTTTACTTATAACCATTATTTTGGTCTTCCTGGCATTCATCTTCATGTTGAATAGTATTCCAGCTTTATTGATTCTATTCACTATATCTTGTAGGTTTTTCTCACTGTCTGCTAGTATTACACTGTCATCGGCATATCTAAGATTGTTGATGTTCATGCCACCTATTTTCACTCCCTTGCAATCTTCAATGTGTCTGAAAATCATCTCAGGTTAAATAGACATGGTGACAATACACACCCCTGTCGAACTCCTCGTTTAATCATAACTTCATCCGATAGGCCCTGCTCCATTTTTATAAATGCACGTTGTGTCCAGTATAAGTTCACATTTAGTTTAATGTCTTTGCCATTGACACCAATATCTTGTAAACATTTGATTAACAGTTCATGATTGACTCGGTCGAAGGCCTTCTCATAGTCAATAAAGCAGGCATAAACATCCTGGTTCACTTCACAATAACGTTCACAAATCATTCTCATATTGAAAATCCCTTCACGTGTAGCTCTTCCAGATATAAACCCACTTTGTACGTTACTGATTTGTTCTTCAATTTTCTGGCTATTTCTCAGTAAAATTATTTTCAGGATCATCTTCAACATATGACTCATCAGGCTTAGTGTTCTGTACTCAGTATACAATGTTGGTTTTAGCTTCTTTGGGAGTCGTACAAATATGGATTCATTCATATTCAATGGTATAAATCCAGTCTCATAGATGTCATTTACTAGCTTATGAATGATTTGAATCCCCACTTCATCTAGTCCTTTTATCATTTCTGATGTTATCTGGTCACTTCCAGGAGCCTTACCTGATTTTAGATCAATGGTAGCCTTCTCAACCTCTGATACTAATATAATATTCCCATCTTCTTTCTCAATTGTGGGTGGGTTCCCTCTGTCATCATTGTATAGTTCGTTTACATATTCTTCCCATCTGGACTTTATTTCATCTTCCATTATAGGATACGGCGAGACTTGTGCAATGGTTTTGCAAAAGACCACGTCTGTTTGTTTGCTTGTTTGTGTTTTACATCCTCACAACATATAGGGTAACATCAGGATGGATATGGACTTGTGACAATGCACACTCATTACTAGTTTATAGTGCTGCCCCACTGGGAGACTAGGCCACCGGCAACATGACCCGATATCCCACTCAGTCACATTATCCTGATATTGAGCTAACCAGTCCTATCTTACTAATGCCGAGCACCAGGCTAGGTAGTGACAAGTATCAAATTTGTAAGTCATTGGTTTGACTTGGCCGGCTTTTGAATTCCTGAGCTTCCGCAAGGGACGCCTACACTCTATTGATTAGGCCATCGCGTCCAGTCGTAATAGTCTATTTTATTCTAAGATGTGAAGAAACTTGTGGTTGGAAGCAACAGCTATAAAGGCCACATATAGTCTATTCTGTTATACTTATTCGATATGCAGAGACCTACACTCGCAAAGGCACATATATAGACTACACTAAAACCAGACGGGATGGCCGAATGAGTTGAGCATCCTGTTTTGGGCGATTGGGGATCCGAACCTATGGGTTCGTTGGTTCGAACCCTGGTCAAGTCAAACCAATGATTTAAACATTGATACTTGTTGCTTCCTAGCCTGGCACTCGGCATTATTAGGATAGGGCAAGGACTGGTTGGCTCAGTGTCAGGATAATGTGACTGAGTGGGATATCAGGTCATGGTGCTAGTGGCCTGGTCTCCCAGTGGGGTAGCACTATAAAGTCGCAATGAGTGTGCACTGTCACAAGTGGGTACCCATTCTGATATCACCTTAGATGTTGCTAGGACATAAAACAACAACAATCAAACAAACAAACTTAAATATATAGACTACAGTAAAACCTCTCTAAATAGACCGACTTTAAATGATCCATTTAGGGAGGTGAGTAGAGGTGCTCGGTTTAGGGAGTTAGTTGGGACCCAAATAAAGCGATCGATATAGGGGAGAGTCGATCTGTGGAGGTGGACGGTTATAGAGGTTTTACTGTATTTTATTCTGGGACGTGCAAACATTTCAACTGTAATTTAAAGTTGCATAGTCCGATGGTTTTGAGTTTCTGTCATTTTCTGAGTTAAATATAATAAATTGATTGTTATAGCCTCCCTTACTTTAGTTTGAAGTAACTTTTATTTTAAATGTCTAACTTTTGAGATATTTGAAGTGCAACCATCCACAAATAATTTTGGCAAGCACGCCAAAACTCTGACATCATAGGCTTCTGCAGTAACCGGTTCTATTAAATTGGCTCTGTATGCCCTTCTATATGGCGACAAGTGCTTAATATGTGCACCAGTATCTAAGTTGGATATGTAGAATCAAATCTGGATAATTGGTTTGGTTTTGAAAATTTGAGGTTTTCATCGGACTATGCAGCTTTAAGCAACTCTTAAAAAGAACACGTACAGCATATTCTATTTTGGGATATGCAGAAACTTGCGGAGTGGGTTGATGCAACACTTAAAAAGAACACATATATATGTCGTGGGAGTAATGAAAAGGGGCAATATTGGGCCTAGAGCGGGACTCGAACCCACATCTCTTTGCATTCCGGGCCAGTGTGCTAACCAGTACACCACCAAGGAAGACCAATTGTCCTTGATTTGAAATTCCCCACTTAATAAGCTATTGTACAGAAATAAAATGGCTGCCGAAAAATATCAACATTTAATTAGACGATAGAAGTTGTGCTTGACTGATACTTTCGCCCCCCCCCCCCTCCTGGTTGTATGCTTTGTACCACTGTGGAAGTGTTGAAAACGTTGGATGACCCCCTACGGCTGCGGATAATTTTGGTTCAGGCTGGTGGTAATTGACCAGGATATATCACTAATATTACTACTATTAGTATTATGGCGTTGTCAGTTTTGCGTTGTCAGTTTTGCGCCTGGTAACTTCCGGGTAGCAGACGCGCATTTATGTCAGATATATTTATAGCAGCTCCTGTTGACGCCTAGTTCATATATATATATATATATATATATAAATGCTTACTACAGTACAAATGAGGATGACAAGACAAAATATTCTCAGTCGCAAGTGGCAGTGTGGCGTCCAGTATAGAAGCATGCTGGTGGTTGAGCCACCGGTCACGTGGTTGGAGAGGGGGGCATACATCAAGTAAGCCATCCCATCAGTACTAGGGTAGGAAATAAACATGTAATCCCTTCTGTGTGTTTATACTCGCTTAATGATTATACATCACATATATAATATGTTCACATATAAAAAGTACTGTATACAACATTCAAATATACCAGCAAATATACCAGCAAATATACATACAACTATATATATATGAATACATATACATAAATATATATAAATATAGGTGTCTCCCGTGTTGGTAGACCGTGGGATCATGGGTTCGAACCCTGGTTGAGTCAAAAACGATGACTTAAAAATTTATAATTGTTGCTTCCTAGGCTGGTGCTCGGCATTATTAGGATAGGACAAGGACTGGTTGTTTCAGTGTCCGGATAATGTGACTGAGTGGGATATCAGGTCATGGTGCTGGCAGCCTGGCCTTCCTGTAGGGCAGCACTATAAAGTTGCTAAGAGTGCGCACTGTCACAAGTCGGTACCCGTCCTGATATGACCTTAGATGTTGCTAGGACGTAAAGCAACAACAAACAAACTAAATATAGGTGAATATATATGGATATGAATAAATATAAATAAATAAATACAAATATATATAAAAAGATATCAATATATACAAATATATAAAAATATAAAAAATTATATATGAATAAATGAAAGTATATAAAAATATATATAAAATATATAGAAATGTATAAAAATATAAACAAAAATATATAAATATATGTAAATATATATAAATATATATAAATGTATATATAAATATATATAAATAGTTATAAATGATTAAATCTAAATACATATCTAAATATATGTAACCGTATCTAACAATATCTAACTATTTCTAGCTATATCTAAATATATCTAAATATATCCAAATATATCTAAATATATCTAAATATATCGAACTATATCTAAATATATCTAATTATTTCAAAATATTTCTAAATACATCTAAATATATCTAAATACATCTACATTTATCTAAATTGATCTAAATGTATCTAAATATATCGAACTATATAAATATATATAAATATGCAAAATATGTATACAATAAATATACAAATTATATATACTCTACCCATACACATACAGATTGTTCTGATTGGTGGCGGTAGAAGTAAGTTGCATTACACCCATAACAATATTCCCATAAGGTGCTATACTACACAAATCAGGTAATGCTGAGATGGCACAAAGTGCTGTGCCACTCCTTCCTCCAGGGTGCTTTGAAGTTTGGACCTTTTATGCAGTGTCACGCACAGGGATGTTGGTCGTCAACCATGCGTGACAGTCGTCTTGGCTACAGTTCTGACAGCTGTCCTCTTGCAAGTTCCGACAGTGAGAATACCGGAACTAACTGGCCAAGGGTGATAATATTCGCATTCCCCTCTTGTTGCCTGATATTCTTTAATTGTATAAAAGACGAGATCACCGTTCCCACTGTGCATGCGCTGAAAATGGCGTTGGCAGCAAAGCAAATGCTTACGGCCATTGAGTTTGCCGATACGCGTAGGGCAAAACTTAGATCTTATTCAAAATGAATCAAAAATAGATAGCAATTTGGTACAAACATGGATGGATGGATGCAATATAATAATATAATGAATATGTTTAAAACACAACTCTCCATAATTAAGCATTAAGTAATTCTTGTTCTAAATATTAAAATGTCAAATGTGTCAACAAAAACTTGTTTCAAAGAAATATATTACCAATATCTGATTAACCCTACTCATATTCTAGTTCTACATATGTAATTAACCATAGGATATAAATAAAAACATGAATAAAATAATTAAAACTGACTCTGGCTATGGCTCTAACACTAGTCTGAGTGCCCAAATTTGTATAAATCTAAATGCACATGGCATAAGATGTGCTGAGTATATGGATGTAATGGCAATGCTGGGTAAAAGATTAATATCTTAATTTATTATATATATTTTGTTAGTTGGTATTCTATGTTTCAAAAAAGAGCTGAGATCAGCTGAAACTAGCACATTTCATAGCTGACCCAGTGTATTAGCATGTGCCATGTGTTTGTTTGTTGTTGTTTTACGTCCTAGCAACATCTAAGGTCATATCAGGACGGGTACCGACTGGTGACAGTGCGCACTCATGGCGACTTTATAGTGCTGTCCCACTGGGAAACCAGGCCGCCGGCACCTTGACCTGGTATCCCACTCAGTCACATTATCCTGACACTGAGCACACCAGTCCTTGCCCTATCCTAATAAGGCCGAGCGCCTGGCTAGGAAGCGACAAGTATCAATTTTAAAGTCATTGGTTTGACTCGACCGGGACTCGAACCCACGATCTACCAGCATGGGAGACGGACGCTCTAACTCATTCGGCCATCCCGTCTGGTCTCATGTGCCATGTGCTTCTAGAACCTAGAACCTAGAAGGAGGAGGTATTTTCTAAGGTTTCTTATTTTTAACACCAACAAAAACACCCAACAAAGAACAAAGTATGACACGTTTACAGCCTGGTTTTAAAATCAAAATGTTGAAAGAAGTAGATATTTCATTTACCAGCAAAACTAACCTTGAACAACGTTATTTTGTGGGCCTGTGGGGGGGGGGGGGTGTGACCGCCTGTGAAATATCAGTTATATTCCATCCATAGATTCCATGTTGCACATTGCCATTTTTTTTGTGCGTTAAATAATTATTATAATTATAATTTTTTCGGCGTGCTGATCGCTGGTTCTGGACGGTAACCGGACGCTGCCGCTGTCATCACGCTAACGCGCGACACTCACCCATCCCTGCACGTGCGTGCGGTCAGGCCGTGACGTCACTACGTCAACGTCACACTCCTCACGCGCATGCGCTCTCAATTAGCCAACTCCATGGTCGCTGCTGTCGCTCCAAGGCGGGTACTATCGGCGAACACCTGTTGCACGAAGGAGGATGCGTGCGCATCTATGAAGCCGGACGTACATTGTCAATGTAGGTATCTGCAAAGCCCCCATATCTATAGACATATTCACCCTAATCATGCCGCCGCCATGTGGAAACCAGACCGAGGGCACTTACTCGTCTGCGAGGCACCGCTGTATGAAAAGTCATGTGAATACTTTTTTGTCGATCAAAACCTCTCGAAATCACTAAAATGTTAGGGTATTCATTTTTTAAACTACCATATTCATCTTTGCATACCTGTTTTCTATCTATTGGCCAATTTTCATGAAGATTGGGTGTCCCTTGCATGGTAATTTTTCCCATTCTTTAATGACAATGGGACTGTCAACTTCAAGTCTGCATAGTTATGGCAGTATCATGCAATGCAGCACTGTCAGCATAGTTATCTGTGCAACACAGTTAAACAACTAGTCTTAGACATTACAAATTAATAAAAGCTTTAAAAGGGTTAACAAAAAATTTTTTAATACGTCTATATTGAGAAAGTTATGCAATTTTGAATTTAAAGTTGCATGGTCCGATGGTTTTGAGTTTCTCTCATTTTCTGAGATAAACATATTAGGTTGTTCATTATAATCTACCTTACTTTAGTTTGAAGCAACTTTTATTTTAAATCGCTAACTTTTCAGATATTTGAAATGGACACATGCTAAATTAATTTTGGCAAGCTTGCCAAAACTCTATCACCAGAGGCTTCTGTAGTAACAGGTTCTATTAATTGACTCAGTAGTCCCTTCTATGTGCTGGTAAATGTTTGATAAGTGCATCAGTATCTAAGGTAGAAATGTAGAATCAAATCTAGATAATTGTTTTGGTTGTGAAAATGTGATGTTTTCATCGGACTATGCAACTTTAAGAAAAGTGACTTTGTTGACATTGCCTACTGAAATGCATTTGATCATCACTCAATCTTCATGAAAATTGACGAATAAATAGAAAAAGGGTAAGCAAACATGATTATTATAGTTTCAAAAGTTAATATCTTCAAAATTGACTCCTTTAATTTATGTAGTAGTTCATACACATCGGCACACAGTAGTGTCTTATGGCCATTTCCAATACCGACGCTTACTCAGACTCGTTCTAATGCCGAATTAGGTCACGTGTGAATAGTGTGAATTTCATATGACGTTAGCATAGGTATTTAGGTCAGTGCGCGCACTGCTTGGCTGCAGGATGACACACTGTCACACTGCAAACTCAATGGCTATGAGCAAGCTTCATAGAGAACAAGTGAAATATCTCTAGTACCACACCACCTAGAAACAAACCGCTTGGAACACATATAGAAAACTTATTTAAGAAACAGATTATATTAAATTCATACGGTTAGGGTTCTGTATTTCTATTAATTTTGAATAAAATTGACATTTTGCACTGTGCGTATCGGCAAGCTCAATGCATTGTCAATGGCTGTGAGCAATCTTCATACAGAAAAAGTTAAATATCTCTAAAACTACACCATATAGAAACAAACCGCTTGGAACACATATAGAAAACATATTTAACAAATAGATTATAATTTATATTAAATTTATACAGTTAGGGTTCTGCATTTATATTAATTTTGAATAAAACTGACGTTTTGCACTGCACTTACCGGCAAACTCAATGCATTGTCAATGGCCTTGAACAATCTTCATACAGTAAAAGTTAAATATCTCTAAAACTACACTACATAGAAACAAACCGCTAGGAACACATATAGAAAACATATTTAACAAATAGATTATATTCAATTTATACGGTTAGGGTTCTGCATTTCTATTAATTTTGAATAAAACTCACATTTTGCACTGCGCGTACCGGCAAACTCAATGGCAGTGTGCATTCATTCTGCCACCAAGCTGCGTGCGCATACACAATGTTTATAAACATTGAAAGGGTCTATGCAGTAGATATAGTACATGGGTACTACTACAGTACATGGTCAGTATAGGATTAGGAGGGTGTGCAACTGTCTGTCTGTGCATACAAAATTTGGGGTTTGTTGGTGTCGACGCAGCCAATATAGGTGGTGTGTAGTGTACACCGGGCTGTGTTAGTGTTGATGCAACCAATATAGGTGGCGTTCAGTGTACACCAGGCAGTGTGCAGTGTACACTGGGCTTTATTGGTGTTGATACAACCAATATAGGCAACATTCAGTGTACAACGGGCTTTGTTGGTGTCAATGCAGCTAATATAGATGGCATTCACTGTACACCAGGCTTTGTTGGTGTCAATGCAGCCAATATATGCGGTGTGCAGTGTACACCAGGCTTTGTTGGTCTCGATGCAACAAATATACATGTCGTTCAGTGTACACCAAGCTTTATTGGTGTCGATGCAGTACATATACGTGGCATGCAGTGTACACCGGGCTTGGTTGTTGTCGATACAGGAAGATCTGAAGTATTTAATGTGACCTAAGAGCAATTTACTCTGAAAGTATTAAAACAGAGATAATAGTGAAAGTTGGGATATTCTGAGTGTCAGTGCCAGTGTTAGCCTTACCAGATCATGGCCTCAAAAACTATTTTCGCAAAATAAATTCAAGAACTTCCAATTGGCTATTAAAAAAAAAGCTGAATGTGAAATTGTAGAAAAAGATCTGAACTATTTAATAGAAACACGAGAAGTTTGCTTTCAAAGCACCACAAATCACAAATTACTGTGATAGTTAGGGTGATTTTAATGTTGTCTCTATCCGCGCATGCGCAGAAGCAACAGAAGGGCGCTCAAACTGGCAGGGCGCTCAAACTGCGACACCGGGCTTGGTTGGTGTCGATGCTGTGCGCCTGCGTGGGGAGATTACGTTGTCGCACTGCGTCGTGGTCGCGGAGCTGTGTGCGCGTGTGTGTGTGTGTGGGGGGGGGGGGGGGGGGTGAGTAGAGGTGCGGAGAGGGGGCAGGAGGAAGGGTGCATTTAAGGGGAGGGGTGGCACACTCCCAACTTCTATGTAACTGTATCCGGGGTGCTGGAGGAAGGCGGAAGTAGGTGTGGCCTGAGGGTTTCCTGCCACTCCTACTTCTCTAAAACTTAGTAAAAGGAACCATCACTCAAGTCAAAACAATAATAATAATAATTATTATTATTATTATAATAGTGGAGGGAAAAACACATGTTGCATTAAAAAAACAGATGGGATGGCCGAATGACGAGCGTCCCTCTCCCGTTTTGGTTGATCGTGGGATTCGAACCCGTGGGTTGAAACCCTGGTTGCGTCAAACCAATGATTTTATAATTTATACTTGTCGCTTCCTAGCCAGGTGCTCGACATTATTATGATAGGGCAAGGGCTGGTTGTCTCAGTGTCAGGATAATGTGACTGATTGGGATATCAAATCATGGTGCCGGTGGCCTCGTCTCCCAGTGGCACAGCACTTTAGCTTTAAAGTCGCCATGAGTGTGCACTGTCACAAGTCGGTACCCATCCTGATATGATCTTTGATGTTGCCAGGAGGTAAAACTCCAACAACCAACGAACAACATATTGCATTGTTAGCTACCACCAGATTATTTGCTTAGGTGCTCTGTAAGTTTGAAAGTGAGCCGCGAATTACCCTTGGTGTAAAGCGGGCATTCCTTACACGCGGTATGCGGTATGCGGCATGCGGTATGCGGCATGCGGCATGCGGCATGCGGTATGCGCCATGTGGTATGCGAATGGCATCATTCCTTACACATGGCATGCAGCATGCAGCATGCGGCACATGACTGGCTATATTTAAAAAATAAAAATAAACAAGTATACTCAATACTGCACTGTATATGACCTAATATTGCATTATATCTATGTACCTCTTTGTACGTCACATGGGGTTTCCTACCTTTATAATTACCAAATTATAGATAAGTATTCATATTTTTGTGGCTCTGGTAACATTTTTACCAACCCGAACCCATCCCGAACCCCCACCACCACCACTACCATATGTTTCCCCTCAGAAGCCTTGTGCCTGACCGTTCCGTAATGCTCAGTCGCCTCTCCTCGTCTATAACTAATGGACAAATGTGACTGATGGTTTTCTATTCGCACCTCCGTGCCGCATACCGCATGCCACACCGATCGCTACAGGGACCGATCGGTTTGACGCATTCGCATTCGCATTCACATTCGCATTCGCATACCGCGTGTAAGGAATGTAGTCCATTGACTTCAAGGCGTTTCGATTTTTTGCCGCATTCGCATTCGCATCCCACATGCCGCATGCCACGTGTAAGGAATGCACCCTTTAGATGGTCAAGGTCAAAGTCGGCGGGATGCAGAGAATGACCAACCATCACTGGCATCAGCTGGTCAGCTGGCATCAGTTTGGTACAAAAGGGGTCGGCGTCAGAGGGTGAACTGACAAAAACAATAGGAGGCATTCTTGATTTATATCTGCATAATATATATATATACATGTGTATAATTAATGTGACTTTTTGGATATCGGGTCATGTTTTTTTTGTTTTTTTTGTTTTTTATTGAGGCTGTATTTATTCTGTCCATAACATGTAAGCCTGGGTACCCAGGCTTGTTTTCAATGCTGGCCAGCTGTAGTGTTGGTGTTGTCTTACCAAACAGTAGCTGCTGATAAGTTATTTGATTGTCTGCATTTCAGTAGCAGATAGATAGTCTGTTGGTATGTTTAGTAGTCTATGTTAGTTTTTTAAAGTTTTTTTTTGGCATTGTATTTTTGTTCTATTCTTATTACTATGTTAGTTGTTTTCTTAAGGTTCTATGTTAGTGTTTTGGGGTTTTCTTGGGAAGAGTTTTCCGCTTTTTTCTACTTAATTCTATACTAGCCTATTTTATTTACATGTCCATAGGCTTGTACGCAATAGGTGGTTGAGTTTGTTTGTTTGAAATTGATTTGATTTATATTGTTGTTGGATATGTTATCTGGCTTTTATATTTACGGTTATCCCACCCTGGGCTGTCCAGTTGGTGGGCCGTGACATATCACCTGCCCCCTTGTGGTGCAGTTCATTTGGGGTTCCCAGTTTTTATTTTGCACAGATATTCTTTGTACGTTTTTAGGTCAGGGATTTGTCTTTCTTTCACCGTTTGCGCATTCCATGCCTTGGCGGCCATTTCCAGTGTGCTCCTTTCATGGGCTTTGATCTGGCTTCTGGTCTGTCTTAGTAGTGGTGCCTTGCTTGCTCTGGTGTCCCTTAGTGGTTGGGTTAGACGCTTAATGTCTTGGCTATATCCATATGCTAATGTTTTTAGGTGGATTATCCTTCTGTTTTCTAGTAGCTTTACTTCAGTTCTTTTGTGTAGGTCATAAGTGGGGTGTAGTTTGTCTACTTTCAGGCATATTTTCAAGGCCCTATTTCGTAGTATCTGCAATTTTTTTAGTAGCTCTTTTTTAGCACCCATGTAGATTACATCCCCATAGTCAAAGTAGGGGAGTACCATTCCTTTGAAGATTTTTATTGACATATCTTGTGTCATATAGTTTCTTAGTTTAGCAAATAGCCATAGTTTGTGATTTACTTTTTGTATGATTTTTGTTAAACACAGATTGTAGTTTAGCTGGCTATCCAGTTCTAGGCCTAGGTATTTGTAGTGATTTACACTTTCCAGTGTTTGGTTTCCTAGTGTGCATTGTAGGTTTCTTCCTGTGATTGCTGTATGTGAGAAGAGTACTGTTTTAGATGTATTTGCATTGATGGTTATTTTATTGGATTCACACCAGCTGTCCAGTTTTAGCAGGAGGTTGTTCAGTTTGGTAGCTACCTCCTCTACTGTGCTTCCTTCTGCATATATGACAGTGTCATCCGCATATAGCTGGAGACATTCTGTCTCCAGCCATTTTTCTAGGTCATTTATGTATAGTATAAATAGCAGTGGTCCCAGGACTGATCCTTGGGGTACACCACAGGTGCTAGTTTGTTGGTCTGAGAGTGTACCATTTACTTTAGTTTTTTGCTGCCTGTTGTTTAGGTAGCATTTTATCCAGTTTATTGATTTGGATTTAATGCCCATGTTGTTTAATTTTCTTATTAATATGCTGTGGTCTACAGTGTCAAAGGCTTTGCTGAAGTCGATGAACGCTGCTCCAACTAATTTCTTTTGGTTCAATGATGCCAGCACATCACTTGTTAGGTTTGCTATTGTTTTTGATGTGGAGTGGAGTTTTCTGAAACCTCCTTGCCTCTTGTTTAGTATATTGGTTTTTTTCCAGGTGCGCATTTATGTGCCTGTGGAATATTTTTTCAATTAGCTTGCCTGGTGTTTGCAAGATTGATATTGGTCTGTAATTCCCCATGTTTTGTTTGTCACCACTTTTGTATATGGGGGTGATGGTTGCCATCTTCCATGCTGTGATGAAGTGTCCCTGCTCAAATGATATGTTGAACAGGTCGACCATGGTATCTGGGATGGCTTGGAGTGCCTCTTTTAGTATTTTTGTGGGGATTTCATCTATTCCACTTGGTTTGTTTTCATCTATCTCATTTATTAGCTGTGTTAGTTCTTTTAGGTCAGTTTTGCAGGTGGGGATTTCATCCTGGATATTTTCTGACTTGTTTTCCCAGATTCTTGTGAATTTCTTTGATAACCTTTGTCCTACCGTGGCAAAGTGTGTATTTAGTTTGTTTGCTGCATCACTATCTGTGTGTGTATTACCATCCTTATCCTGGAAGCTTATCCGTTCTTCTATCTTATTTTTGGGGAATAGTAAGCTTACATTTTTCCAGAACTTATTTGCATTACTTCCCCAGTCCTTGTCTTGTTTTATTATATATTTCTTTTTTGCTGCCCTTACTGCTTTGAGGGAGTTGTTTCTGGCAGTATTATAGGCCCTTTTATCCTCTGGGTCTTTAATACGTTTCACTTTGTCACCTAGCCTTCGTTTTGTTGCAATATGCGTTAACAGTTCCCTGTCTACCCATGGGTCTTGGTTTCTCTGTATTTTTAGTTTCTTTATGGGACACATCTCATCTAATGATTGTTTTATTTCTGTGACAATGTTATTCCAGTAGATATCAGGGTCATCTCTGTCTGTTGTGAGGTCTATATTTTCATATAGGTGGTTTTGTAGTATTTCTTTTGAGTAGTTTTTTAGGGATCTGCCCATCTTATATATATATTGGCTTGTGCTTTTGAGTTTTTTCCTCGTTACATATATTAGCTCATGGTCACTTATACCCCAGCTTCTAGTGCCCCATTTTGTGGCATGGTTTGAGTTGGTTAGTATTAGGTCAATTGTTGAGCTATTGTTTCCTAGTCTTGTGCTGTCTGTAATAAGTTGCTGTAGCCCTAGGATTTTGATAGTGGTTTGTAGCATTAGTTTATTTTTGTCGTTGCTACTGTAGTTTATGTTGAAGTCCCCTAGCACAAAGATTTCTGCATTTGTTAGTTTTCTCACTGTATTTATACTTTTCTCTAGAGTTTGAAGGAATGTTTCAATATCCCCGGATGGTGGTCTGTAGAGGCTTGCTATGGCTATGTTAGCCTGCTTCTCATTTTTTATTAGGCACCATAGTAGCTCCAGGTGTTCATTTGAGATGTTTGCTATTTTTAGGGCCTCAGTGTCTAGATTTTTTGAGGTTTTGCAGTAGATTGCAACCCCTCCACCTTTTTTTGTTAGGTTTGCTATGTTAATTTGCTGTCTGTCATTACATACAAGCCAATATCCTTCTATGTTGAGGGTGTTGTCTTGATGTCTCTCAGTGAACCATGTTTCTGACAGTGTTAAAACATCAAGATTTTCATTTTTTAGGTGCATTTTTATTGTGTCTATTTTATTGGATGCACTCTGGCAGTTTAGGTGGGCAAAGTGCGTGCCCCTTCCCAGCCTGCATTCAATTTCATCTACCATCTTCCTTTACCTTTAGGTTCGGCGTTTGTTAGATTTCGCGAGTTTTTAACTTTGTTTAGATTGTTTTATGGGCGTATGGGCTGGTGCATACAGTACATATGCCCTGTTTTATTATATATAGTTTCATACATAATTAATAAGTTATTTTGCTGTTTTGCTTGCCTGGGTTTACTGTGTATATTTTATATTTACTTTATTTTGCTTATTAATTTTGGTTTCTATTCTTTAGCGTTTGTGAGGCTTACTTTGACTTTTTGTAGGATTTCTCCCATTCTATTCTTGTATCCCTGTTTGACTGTTTCCCCTTCACTGGCACTGTCCAGGAACCTACCTGAGCCCCAGTATGGGCACTTTGTGCGCTCTCTGAATGCATTTCCTGGAGCATTGATTAATTTTTTCTTTAATTTCTCATTTTGAGTGAATTTCGCACATACAATGTCTTCCAGGACTTTTTCGTTGGTTTTGCACCATTCTGGCGATCTCCATGTTTTCTTGGCCATTGCCTTTATCGTGTATGGATTTTCTGCATTGTCTATCAGCCTCATTAGGTCATGTTTGTCATGAAATTTGGCCATGATAGAACAGTAGTATTGTTCGGCTGATGTGTATTTCTTTCCATCTTTGCCTGTGATCTTGCATGTGTATAGGTTGCTGAAGGTGGAGTTGTGCCCTTGGAAGGATACTCCCCAGGCATGTTCCCTGGTTGCTGCTTTTTCCGGGGTGATTTCTTCTATTTCTATTTTTTCGAACTCGTTGGGCGAGTACATCTTCCCGTTTATCTCGATATTGCACCCTCTCATCTTGACCGTTTCTATTTTCTCATTTTTGCTTTTGTTTTCAACGGCCAGTGTGTACATTTGTTGTACTGTCTTTTCACTCAGCATTTCTGCTTCAGTCCTGATTGGCCTGATTGATACTTTGTTATAGTCTTTTTTGGTTTGTAGAGTTTTCTTTTTTTGGAAGAGTTCTTTTCTCTGCGATTCTTTTTCTAGTTGGCAGCCTGGTCTCTCAGTGAGGCAGCACTATAAATTCGTCATGAGTGCGCGTTGTTAGAAGTTGGTACCCGTCCTGATATGACCTTAGATGACCTTAGATGTTGCTAGGATGTAAAACACAAACAAACAAATGTAATACTGCAAAGTCCGATGAAACCACTCGTGAGTGGGGGATGAGGGTGAGGGTGGTGGTGAGGGTGTGGGTGAGGGAGAGGGTGAGCATGTGGGTGAGGGTGAGGGTGTGTGAGGGTGTGGGTGAGGTTGAGGGTAAGGATGAGGGTGAGGGTAAGGGTGGGGATGAGGGTGAGGGTGAGGGTGAGGGTGAGGGTGAGGGTGTGGGTGAGGGTGAGGGTGAGGGTGAGGGTGAGGGTGTGGGTGTGGGTGAGGTGAGGGTGAGGGTGAGGGTGTGGATGAGGGTGAGGGTGAGGGTGAGGGTGGGGATGAGGGTGAGGGTGAGGGCATGGGTGAGGGTGATGGTGGGGTGAGGGTGGGGGTGGGGGTGAGGGTGAGGGTGTGAGTGAGGGTGAGGATGAGGGTGAGAGTGGGGGGTGGGGGTGAGGATGAGGGTTAGGGTGAGGCTGAGGGTGTGGGTGAGGGTGTGGGGTGGGGTGAGGGTGGGGATGAGGGTGTGGGTGAGGGTGGTGGTGAGGGTGAGGATGGGGATGAGGGTGTGGGTGAGGGTGGAGGGTGAGGATGAGGGTAGGGGTGTGGGTGGGAGTGAGGATGAGGATGAGGATGGGGTGGGGGTGGGGGTGGGGTGAGGGTGAGGATGAGGGTAGGGGTGGGGGTGGGGGTGAGGGTGAGGGTAAGGGTATGGGTGAGGGTGGGGTGAGGGTGAGGGTGAGGGTGGGGGTGGAGGGTGAGGATGAGGGTAGGGGTGGGGGTGAGGGTGAGGGTGAAGGTGAGGGTGAGGATGGGGATGAGGGTGTGGGTGTGGGTGAGGATGAGGATGAGGGATGGGGTGGGGGTGGGGGTGGGGGTGGGGGTGAGGGTGAGGGTGGGTATGAGGGTAGGGGTGGTGGTGGGGGTGAGGGTGAGGGTGAGGGTGTGGGTGTGGGTGAGGGTGAGGGTGAGGGTGTGGGTGAGGGTGGGGGTGAGGGTGGTGGTGAGTGTGAGGGTGAGGGTGTGGTGTGGGTGAGAGTGTGGGTGGGGATGAGGGTGTGGATGAGGGTGAGGGTGGGGGTGAGGATGAGGAGGAGGGTGGGGGTGGGGGTTGGGATGAGGGTGAGGGTGAGGGTGAGGGTGAGGGGTTCTTAAACTTGACGCCTTGGCGAGTGCCACATGTCGTATCACCTTTCTCCAGGAAGCGGACCTAAAGTGGCCTCGTGTCACGTGACCGCGTGTCGCCAGGTCACGTGGCTCCCCATGCCACGTGACTATCGTCTGCTTGATCTACAATCAACACATGCGTGTCAACAGTGCGCGCCGCCTGAGTTTGACGAATGGACATTTTCATCGGATTGGTTGGTTGTTGGAGCTTCACATCCTGGCAACATCTAAGGTCATATCAGGATGATCGGATGTAATTGGCGCGATGACACATCCTGCTTCTGGTGTGATCGCCTCTACACGTGTGGCGGCCATGATCCGGGACATTTCAATCACGGATAATAGACCCCGCCTTAAAGTTGCCTAGTCCGATGCTTTTGAGTTTTTGCTATTTTCTTAGATAAATATATGATGCTACTCGTTATAATCTACTTTACTTTAGTTTGAAGTAACTTTAATTTTAAATGGCTAAGTTAGGAGATATTTGATGTCAAAACATGACAAAATAATTTTGGCAAGCACCCCAAAATTCTGACACGATAGAATTCAGTAGTAACGGTTTCTATTAATTGACGTATTATGCCCTTCTATGCAGCAACAAATGCTTAATAAGTGCACCAGTGTCTAAGTTGAATATGTAGAATCAAATCTAGATAAGTGTTTTGGTTTTGAAAATTTGATGTTTTCATCGGACTATGCAACTTTAAGCTGGAAACTACCCAAGTAGAGTAGTTCCAGATTCTGCCGATAGATGTCACTATCTTCACTGGTGGGGCTGAATATATGTGAAGAGAGCGGTGGTGAAACCCAGAAGAAAAATACAATATAATTGTATTTGTTAAATATATATTACAAGGATAAGAGCTTGGGCTTGGTGCCTGTTGCGATATGAATATATCTGAATATAGTAAAGCATTGTATTAATTGTCCAAGCATTCTTTACAGAGATATATCATTAACATGTGAAGTCATAGGCAGTCAGGGACTAGAGTGGTTCCAAATTCTGCCGATAGATGTCACTAGCCGTATCCTAGTAATGCCGAGCACCAAAGCGTCCCGTCCTCTCCTTAATATGTTTGTTTGTGTGTTGTTTTGTTCCGTCCTAGCAACATCTAGGGTCATATCAGGACGGGTACCAACTTGTGACAGAGCGCGCTCATGTCGACTTTATAGTGCTGCCCCACTGGAATATCAAGCGACCAGCACCATGACCTGATATCCCATTCAGTCACATTATCCTGACACTGAGCCAACCAGTCCTTGCCCTATCCTAATAATGCCGAGTGCCCAGCTAGGAAGTGACAAGTATCAGTTTTTAAGTCATTGGTTTGACTCGACCAGGGTTCGAACCTAGAAACCCATCGGTTCAGATCCCCTGATCTCCCAAAACAGGAGACGGGTGATCAACTCATTCGGTCATCCCGTCTGGTCCTCCTTAATATAAAAATGTACTTCAAATTAAATTAAACTACGCTATTATGATCAACATAATATATTTATCTAAAAAAAGAAAATAATAAAAATGACAGACACTTAAAACCATCGGATTAAGCCCCCTGAAATCTGTGGAGGTGTGTGTTGGGGGGTGGGTGGAGGTGTGGGTTGGGGTGGGTGGGTGGAGGTGTGTGTGTCGGTGGGGTGTGGGGTGTGGGTGGGGGAGAGATTCACTGAGGCAGTCAGATACTGTCAGTGTCCTAGGATACAGCCTCGTTCTCACCAGTATTGGGTGTTGTTTGAACTGGTTACATTTTGCCATCCTGTGGTCTGGTGTTATTGTTATTAAATACACAAATGCTTACGCCACATCCTCGTCAACTGACCATATCCTACTGCAGCCCAGTTTCACGTTACTATGTAAAGAAAGCTCAGAAATATTATTTTCACACACAAAATCCCCATATTTTTCACTGCACGGGGACGGTGCTGATTTACAGTTTGTTTGTTGTTGTTTTACGTCCTAGCAACATCTAATGTCATATCAGGACGGCTGATTTACAGTAGTTGCATGGTCCGATGAAGGGTAATATTTTCAAAACCAAAATATTTACTTACACAGTAAAACCTCTAAATCGACCGACCATGGGACCGATATTAAATGGTCCATTTAGGGAGGTGGTTGGTTTAGGGAGTTACAAATATCATTACAATGGTATTGTGTGGGTGTATCGTTTGGGACCCACATAAAGCGATTGATATAGGGAGTGGTCGATCTGTGGAGGTGGTCGGTTAGAGAGGTTTTACTGTATTTGGTGTTATTTCGCCAACTTAGATATGGGTTCATGCACTAAGTGAGTATTTGGGGTTGTTTCAAAGGAATAATTTATTTATTTATTTATTTATAATACCATTCTTTCGACGACTACTTTCAGAAAGTAATAAAGCAGGTCAGGCATTGTTGAAGTGGGTCAATCTCGCGACCTCTCATTAGACTCGTCCTAATTATAAGTATCTACATTACTCATTAGTCTCTCACGTGACAATCGCGAGACTAGAATTTAGGTAACAACTAATATATATTAACTATATAACTGATATACATGTATATATTTATATATATATGTATATTTTTTTCTTGTTTTACGTCCTAGCAACATCTAAGGTCATATCAGGACGGGTACCGATTTATGACAGTGCACACTCATGACAACGTTATAGTGCTGCCCCACTGGGAGACCAGACTGCTGGCACCATAAACCAATATCCCACACATTCCAACTATCCTGATAATGTGCTGACCAGACTTTGCCGTATCGTATTAATACTGAGCGCCAGGCGAGGTAGTGACAAGTATCAATTCTGTAAGTCATTTGGTTTGACTCGGCTGGGATTCGAATTCCTAACCTCCCACACGGAAAGCCTGTGATTGACCGATTCGGCTTCTGCGTCTGGTCATAATATATATATGCTGTATAAGCCATTATACGAGTATAATATGCCGGAAGATCCATCTACTCCCCAGCCATTAAAAGTCATCGGCTGGTCACCTACTCATTAGGTCATCTATTGGTACCTTATGACCTCACCACGTGGCGCCACTTGCTCGCCCACGCCTCAGCAGCCATTATCCTCACTCACTGTACCGCTGAAAATAATGCATGCAAAAATATTTCTCTGAAGCTACCATCGGGCTAACAACCATGCACACTCATACCACGTGACCCTACTCCTTCATAGTTTAGCCCATGCATATTTTTGTGCCTTTTGGGGGAAATGAAAGAAAGGCCTGAAGAGCTGATGGGCATAAACTAAATTATTTCCGGGTTTTCTTCTCCGACTTTGCCCTGAGAGTGAACAAGGAACTGAATTGACAAATTGGGTCCATTTTGCTAGTATCCCAAGACCGCTGCCTCAGGGTAGTTTAGTAACACCAACTTCACTTTCAGAGCCTCAATATGTATATATATACATATATATGTATATATATTTACACATATATGTAGTGTATACGAATTATGCAAATATACATAATTGGAAAGTTCCAATCATCATTATGTTATTCTCTAATCAGGTTAGACAGTGAGTTAAAGTTGTATATTCCTATGGTTTTGAATGTCGGCAATTTAGTTTTTGTATATTCATAGATACATATACCTTACTTTACTTTGAAGTAACTATTAGTATTACTATAAATTACTAACTTTGGAGAAAACCTAGGTGAAAATATTTCAAATTTATGTTGGCAGGCACACTGTAATACTGTGCACCCATAGGCTTGAGCAGTGACAGGTTCTATTACATTGACTTAGTATCACTTCTTTGTAGCAACACGTGTGCAATGGGTGCATCAGTATCTAATGTGGATATGTTGGTTGTTGGAGTTTCACGTCCTGGCAACATCTAAGGTAATATCAGAATGGTACCGACTTGTGACAGTGCACACTCATGGTGCCTTTATCGTGCTACCCCACTGGGAGACCAGGTCGTGAGCACCATGACCTGATATCTCACCCAGTCACATTATCCTGACACTGAGCCAACCAGTCCTTGCCCTATCCTAATAATGCCGAGTGCCTGGCTAGGAAGCGACAAGTATCAATGCGTCAAGTCATTGGTTTGACCCCACGATCGACTAAACTGGGAGACGGATACTCAACTCATTCGGCCATCCCGTCTGGTAATGTCGATAGGTAGAATCAAACCTAGATAAGAATATTCGCTTAGAAAATTTGATGATTTCATCGGACTATGCAACACATCTCATATGGAACTGGTGGCACCCCCTGCTGACTTCATTTTCTTCACTATTCACTTCCGCCTGTCCATACCAGCCTTCGTAAATTAAAAAAAAAAATATATATATATATATATATAGAAAAATATAAGCTAAATACACGTAAAGCCCTGCAGTAAGGTAAACACCATTCTCTTCGCATCTACTACTAGTTTTGATTTATCATGAAGCATTTAGTCAAAATGGTGGATGATTTCTTAGTCAAAGGGAGACGGCTCTAAGTGTGGGCTGCGCTGATGTGGGATATGGGGTTGTGGGTGTGGGTGTGGGTGTGGGTGTGGGTGTGGGTGTGGGTGTGGGTGTGGTGTCGTGGGTGTGGGATTGCTGGGTGTGGTTTGTGGGTGGGGGTGTGGGTGTGGTGTGTGAAGTGTGGGTGCGGGTGTGGGTTGTGGGTGTGGTTGTGGGTGTGGGTGTGGGTCCAGTGGGTGTGGGGGTGGGGTGTGGATGTGGGTGTGGGTGTTGGGTGTGTTGTTGTGGTTGTGGTTAGTGGGTGTGGATGTGGGTGTGGGTGTGGGTGAGGGGTGAGGGTGTGAGTGTGGCGTGTGGGTGAGAGGGATGGGTGACCCTGTCGTGGGGCATTGTTTTCAGGCGACAGAGTGGAGGTGGGGGTGGGGGGTGGAGGTGGGGGTGTAAGTGATGGGGTGGGGGGGTAGGGGGTGGGGGTTTGTAGTGATGTTGCGGGGGGAGGTAGGGGGGTAGTGGGGGTTGTAATGATGGGTGTGGGGGGGGGGGTGGGGGTGTAGGTGATGTGGGGGTGGTGGGAGTAGGGGGTAGTTGGGGTGTAAGTGATATGGGGGTGGGAGTAGGGGGTAGTGGGGGTGTAAGTGATGTGGGGGTGGAGTAGGGGGTAGTAGGGGTGTAAGTGATGTGTGGGTGGGAGTAGGGGGTAGTAGGGGTGTAAGTGACGTGGGGGTGGGAGTGGGGTAGTGGGGGTGTAAGTGATGTGGGGGTGGAAGTAGGGGTAGTGGGGGTGTAAGTGATGTGGGGGTGGAAGTAGGGAGGTAGTAGAGGTGTAAGTGTATGGGGGGTGGGAGTAGGGGGTAGTATGGGGTGTAAGTGATGATGGGGGTTGGGAGTAGGGGGTAGTGGGGGTGTAAGTGATGTGGGGTTGGAAGTAGGGGGTAGTGGGGGTGTAAGTGATATGGGGGTGGGAGTAGGGGGTAGTAGGGGTGTAAGTGATGTGTGGGTGGGAGTAGGGGGTAGTGGGGGTGTAAGTGACGTGGGGGTGGGAGTGGGGTAGTGGGGGTGTAAGTGATGTGGGGGTGGAAGTAGGGTAGTGGGGGTGTAAGTGATGTGGGGGTGGAAGTAGGGGGTAGTGGGGGTTAGGTGGTCGTGATGCAATAGAGCTTTCACTGTTTGATCTTCCGTATAATAGATACTAGATAGTAGATACTAAATGCTAGATACTGAATATTTGTCAGATTTGCAAGAATCTAACTCTAAGTAACATGTTGATGTATATGTGTATGCCTAGTTGCATGTTTGTGCTGGTTTTCTAATTTGTCAGTTTGTCATGGATGTTTTCTGTTGTATATTCAATTGTTTTGTGGTATTTTTATTTGTCTATTATTGGTGTATTATTGGTGTATTATTGGTGTGTTATTGGTGTATTATCATAGTACATTACTCTGATCTGTCGTGTATTATGTTGTATTATTGTTGTTTATCTAGTTGTTGTAATATGGTGTATTATTGCGTGTATCGTGTGTTATTGGTGTTGTTATTGGTGTGTTATTGGTGTGGTTATTGGTGTGTTATTTGGTGTGTTATTGTTATTATTGGTGTGTTATTGGTGTATTATTGGTCTGTGTTATTGGTGTAATTGATTTGGTTGTGTTAGTTGGTGTGTTTAATTGATGTGTTATTGGTGTGTGAATGGTGTATTATTGGTGTGCTTATTGGGGTGTTATTGGTTGTATTATGGTGTAGTTAATGGCGTGTTATTGGTGTATTATTGTGTGTTAATTGGTGTATTATTGGTGTATTATTGGTGTAGTATTGTGTTTCTTGTGTATTATTGGAGTATTATTTGTATTTATTGTTGTTATTGGTGTGTTATTGTGTGTTATTGGTGTGTTATTATTGTGTGATTGTGTGTATTGATGTGTTATGGGTGAAAGAGTATTCTGTTTTATTGGTGTGTTATTGGTGTATTATTGGTGTATTATTGGTGTGTTATTGGTGTGTTATTGGTGTGTTATTGGTGTGTTATTGGTGTATTATTGGTGTATTATTGGTGTGTTATTGGTGTGTTATTGGTGTATTATTGGTGTATTATTGGTGTGTTATTGGTGTATTATTGGTGTATTATTGGTGTGTTATTGGTGTTTTATTGGTGTGTTATTGGTGTATTATTGGTGTATTATTGGTGTATTATTGGTGTGTCATTGGTGTGTTATTGATGTGTTATTGGTGTGTTATTGGTGTGTTATTGATGTATCATTGGTGTATCATTGGTGTATTATTGTTGTATTATTGGTGTATCATTGGTGTATTATTGGTGTATCATTGGTGTATTATTGGTGTATTATTGGTGTATTATTGTTGTATTATTGGTGTAATATTGGTGTACCATTGGTGTATCACTGGTGTATCATTGGTGTATCATTGGTGTATCATTGTTGTGTCATTGGTGTGTCATTCGTGTGTTATTGGGGTGTTATAGGTTTATTATTGGTGTATTATTTGTGTATTATTGGTGTGTTATTGGTGTTATTGGTGTGTTATTGGTGTGTTATTGGTGTGTTATTGGTGTATTATTGGTGTATTATTGGTGTATTATTGGTGTATTATTGGTGTATCATTGGTGTATTATTGGTGTATTATTGGTGTATTATTGGTGTATTATTGGTGTATTATTGGTGTATTATTGGTGTATTATTGGTGTATTATTGGTGTGTTATTGGTGTGTTATTGGTGTGTTATTGGTGTGTTATTTGTGTATTATTGGTGTATTATTGGTGTATTATTGGTGTATTAGCCTTGTGTTGCTTTTATACTGTTCCAGTAAGATAGTATGGAGTTTGGTGTGATTGATTAAATTTGCTCTGGTTTATAAATATGACTGGTGCGTCCCAGAAACACCCACAATCATATCCCAATTGGGTACCAACTTGTGACGGTATGCACTCATGTCGACTTTATAGTGCTGCCCCATTGAGACACGATATTACCAATACGATGACACAACATTCGACTCAGTCAGATTTTCCTGGCACTGAGCCAACAAGTCCTAGTAATGAATTCCAAAGCCTCGCTAAGTAGTTACAAGTATCTATTTGATAAGTTTTCGGTTTAACTCGGTCGGGGATTGATCCCGCGACTTCCAGCATGAAAAGCGGATTCTCTAACCACTCCCCCCGCCTCCATCCAGTCGTTTGGCTGGCTGTTCGGAATCCGTAATATTGTGGGTGAAACATGCGTTCTCTGTGGCGGAGTGGTTAGAGTGTCTGACTTTTTTCTAGGTCAGACTCCTAATCTGAGGGTCGGCGGTTTGATTCCCGTGCCCCCAGCTCTGCCAATTTGGATTTCCACCGCTGTGTATAACTTACATCAAAGGCCAGTTGCTCTCATACCATGTCTATGTGGTGTGGGAGGTTAAAAATCCCTTGGGTCAGTAAAAGTGTAGGCTCGGGCTTTCTATCGACCAGCAGTGCCATGAGGAAGACCAGTCGTCTATGACTGGGGCTCATTGAGGGAAGAGGATGAAGTAGTGTGTGTGTGGGGAGGGGGGGGAGGGGAGATAAATGGGGGAGTCAGGAGACACAATTTTGGGATTGGGTGGTTGTGGGGTGGAAGGTGTATTACATGGTGTCATGTGTGTCTTGGATGTTTGGATTTGCCGTTTGGAGTGTAGGGAGTTGGGGGTGGTGGTGATTGTATAAGTGTGCGTGAGTATTGTGGGTTTAGGTGCTGTTGTGTGGGTGAGTGGTGCGTGGGGTGGTGAGGGGGGTGAGGAAGGAGCTTGAACTGCAATGGATGTTGACAGGAGTCATGCATAGAAATGAATGGTCTGTACCACCTCATATAGTTCATTAAAACAATTTTTATTAATTCATTATTTCATCTGTTTTATTTAATTATATGATTTTGAGCTTTAAAAAATTCATAAGTGTCTATTGACACATAACTGATTGTATGCTTTTACATTATATGTAAAGGCGATGGTTGAATAAAAAACCAAACAATTCTCGCCGTGAATATGGCCTATGCTGCCGACACGGCGTAAAGAAACCACCAATCATAGAAATGAATGGCATCCAGGTAATACTTCTATTCTAGTAGTTGTTGGATTTAAAAAAAAATTAATTGTTGTTATTTGTTTTGTCATGACAAGCCGCGGCCAGTCAGATGTGGGAGTGGGCGTGGCAGGACGTATGGTATAGTGCGAGTGTGCGGTTTGAGGGAGGGGTGGGGTAAAGTTAGTGTGTGGTGTGGGGAGGGAAGTTGGGTAGAGGTAGTGTGGGTGGTGTGTGGGGAGGGGTGGGGTAGGGTTAGTGGGTGGTGTGTGGTAAGGGGTGTTGGTAGAGTTAGTGGGTGGTGTGTGGGGAGGGGTGGGGGTAGAGTTAGTGGGTGGTGTGTGTAAGGGGTGTGGGGTAGAGTTAGTGGGTGGGTGTGTGGAGGTGGGGTAGGTAGTGGGTGGTGGGTAAGGTGGGGTAGAGTTAGTGGGTGGTGTGTGGTAAGGGGTGTAGGGTAGAGTTAGTGGGTGGTGTGTGGGGAGGGAGGTGGGTTAGGGTCGGTGGGTGGTGTGTGTGGGGAGTAGAGTTAGGTGGTGGTGTGTGGGGAGGGAGGTGGGGTGGAGTTAGTGGGTGGTGTGTCTGAGGGAGGTGGGGTAGAGGTAGTGCATGATGTGTAGGAGGGAGGCTGCAGGGTGTGTGGGAGGGGGAGGGGTGCCCGATCATCTCAGAATCACAGAGCAGCCACGCAGCCAACTGTCTATCACCCAGGTTCGGCCTTTGCTCTCCTGACAATCCATTATGGAAGTTGTCAGCAAATTGTAACCATGTAACTCCTTCTTTCACTCTCATTGTGGAGATAGGGGGGGGGGCAGGAGGGAGGCGATGGGCACGAGGAGGACGGGGAAAGGGCGGCGGGGGGGGGGGGGAAGAGGGCAAGGGGGGACGAGGGGGAGAGGGGCGAGGGGAGAAAGGTGCTAGGGTGCGAGGGAACAAGGGGGAGAGGGCGAGGGGGGCGAAGGGGCAAGGGACAGGATCAGGTGGAAGGAGGGGGAGGTATTTCGACAGAGCCTGTCCACATGTACATACTGCCCCACTGGGCAACTGACTTCAGTGCCGGCTTTCAACTTTCATCCACACCAACATGAGTTGCTCATCGAGCATCTGAGCAGCTCACTGAAAGAGAGCTGCTCAAGTTTGAGCTGCTCCCTGTGGAATAGTGCTGCATGGGGGTGTCCACATGGCAACACGCCTACAGCAGGGTGCGTCATGATTATTAGGGAATTGAAAAACAAACAAAAATATCAGGTGGCAGCCTAGGTGGTGATTTGCCAGGGCCGTGATTTCCCTGATGGTGGTTTTCCAGAGAGTCGTTGCCTCGGTGGTGGGTGCGTGTTTGGGTGGTTGGTTGTTGCTTGAATTGTAGCTAGCTGGTTCATGGTTGCCTGTGCGATGGTTGCCTGTGCAATAGATGCCTGAGTGATTGGTTGTGCGGTAGTTTCTCGGATGGTGGTTGCCTGGCGGCGTGGTGGTTGCATATGTGGTGATTTCCTTGGGTGTTGGTTGCCTGAACCGTGGTTCCCCACATGGTTGGTGGTTGCCTAAGTGCTGGGTGGTTGTCTGAGTGGTGGATGGTTACTTGAGTGGTGGATGGTTGCCTGGGTGGTGGAGGGTTACCTGAGTGGTGGATGGTTGCCTGAGTGGTGGGTGGTTACCTGAGTGGTGGGTGGTTACCTGAGTGGTGGATGGTTGCCTGAGTGGTGGGTGGTTACCTGAGTGGTGGGTGGTTACCTGAGTGGTGGATGGTTGCCTGAGTGGTGGATGGTTGCCTGAGTGGTGGAGGGTTACCTGAGTGGTGGATGGTTGCCTGAGTGGTGGGTGGTTACCTGAGTGGTGGGTGGTTGCCTGAGTGGTGGGTGGTTACCTGAGTGGTGGATGGTTGCCTGAGTGGTGGATGGTTGCCTGAGTGGTGGGTGGTTACCTGAGTGGTGGGTGGTTGCCTGAGTGGTGGGTGGTTGCCTGAGTGGTGGATGGTTACCTGAGTGGTGGATGGTTGCCTGAGTGGTGGGTGGTTACCTGAGTGGTGGGTGGTTGCCTGAGTGGTGGGTGGTTACCTGAGTGGTGGATGGTTGCCTGAGTGGTGGGTGGTTACCTGAGTGGTGGGTGGTTGCCTGAGTGGTGGATGGTTGCCTATGTGGCCTGGGTGGTGGATGCCTATGTGGTGATTTCCTTGGGTGCTGGTTGCCTGGACAGTGGTTTCCCACATGGTGGGTGGTTGCCTGTGAGGTGGTGGCCTGAGTGGTGAGTAGTTGCATGTGCAGTGGTTGCCTGAGTGGTGGGTAGTTGCATGTGCAGTGGTTGCCTGAGTGGTGGTTAGTTGTTGGGTGGTGGTTGCCTGAGTGGTGGGTAGTTGCATGTGCAGTGGTTGCCTGAGTGGTGGGTAGTTGCATGGGCGGTGGTTGCCTGAGTGGTAGCTGGTTGCCTGAGTGGTTGGTTACCTGGACAGTGGTTGCCTGAGTGGTTAGTAGTTGCCTGTGCAGTAGTTGCCTGAGTGGTGGGTGGTTGCCTGTGTGGTGGTTACCTTTGTGGTGGTTGCTTGTGGTGGCTGCCTCTGCAGTGGTTGCCTGTGTGGTGGTTCTTTATCTGGACAGTGGTTGCATGAGTGGTGGTTGTTTACCTAAACAGTGGTTGCCTGAGTGGTGATTGTTTACCTGAACAGTGGTTACCTGATTGGTGGTTGGTTGCCTGGACAGTGGTTGCCTGAGTGGTGGTTGTTTACCTGAACAGTGGTTGCCTAAGTGGTGGTTGGTTGCCTGGACAGTGGTTGCCTGAGTGGTGGTAGTTTACCTGAACAGTGGTTGCCTGAGTGGTGGTTGGTTGCCTGGCCAGTGGTTGCCTGAGTGGTGGGTGGTTGCCTGTGCGGCAGTTGCCCGGGCGGAGAAGTCCATCCTCTAATTACATGTAATACCTATGCGGGGCGAGCCGGTGGCCATGGCAGTACATTACTGCCAATGGGTAGTAGCGGGCAGATCAGATGCTACACAATCGGGCTGATGAGGCGCTAGACCACTGACTGCCCCCTGGTGGTCGTTTCACTAACCAGCCTCCATCACACTCTCCCAATTTTCACAATCGAAGCGCTTGACCATCAAACAAAAACATCTCGCCTCTTTCATGTACCAACTCGCCTGTCAAATTAAAACCTTCATATTATTTGTATATATATGCATATGTACGTATACATATAATCTATATATATATATAGTTATTAAATAGATGAGAACAATTAAACAGCATAGAAAGAATAATAACAATAATAGTAATTGCAGTAACAGCAATGATAACTCCCCCCCCATATATATATATATATTTATATATATATATATATTATATATATATATATATATATATATATATATATTCCATGCATATAGAAATACATCTCTTCATGTTATATAGAATTAAGATAAACATAGTAATCAAACCTTCAAAAAGTTCATTTTTTTACATTCCTATTTTTTCTATTCATTGCCCCATACCTATTTCATCCAAGAAAAGTGGATTTAGTGAGAATTAAAATTACTTGCAAGTAAAAATCTTTTATTTTAATTAAATCTTTGGATTGACATTTACGGGGTTTTGCGCCTGAACTCTTTATTTAAATACAAACTGAAGAGATATATGTCCATATTCATGGAATATATATATATATATATATATGGGAGTTATTATTGCTGTTACTGCAATTCCTATTAGTATTATTGCCATTATTGTTATTATTCTTCATATGCTCTTTATTTTTTCTTATCTATATTATAATTCCTGTACTTGTTCAATGTATTACTCTAAAAAGTCATATTGTTTTGGATGTTATTATTGTCCTTGTTCTTTTTCATGTCCTTCGGTGTGGTCTTCTTATTTATCCTCTTCTCCGTCTGCTTTTTCGTCTTGTTTTTATTCCATATTCTTCTCATTCTTCATCTCTTCTTCTTCTTCTTCTTCTTCTTCACCTTCACCTTCTTCTTCTTCTTCTTCTTCTCCTCCTCCTCTTCTCGGTGTTAATCATTCATATATATATATTAACGAGGTGAATACTTCCAATTTTCTAATTGACATACAATACTTCTAAATTTCTAACTTACATTACTTCGTGGGTTATTTGTTGGTGCGGTGGTCTCAAGCAAGTTATGCGTTGTCGGTTTAGTTAGTAAACTTCCCGTAAGGAGGACACCTCGCCTGAGGATCCCGAGATCCCAGCTCCTCTTGATCTGATTATCAACTGCCGACGCCATCAGACCGGGAACTCTCCAAGCGGACTCCCTGACCCGCGAGTACTGACACAGTACGACTGTGAATCCGGTCGGAGAGCGCGGCTGAGCGCGTGGGCGGAAACGGCCGAGCTGCTCTGATTGCCCACCGAGCCGCCCCGAGCCGCCCCGAGCCGCTCCGAGTGTGACCGATGGCCGCGGGGTACTACGAGAACTGTCAGCGGTCCGGAGAGAGCAGTGATGCGGCACATATTGACGGTTAATGGACTTGTACCAGTATGCAACTTCACCAGTATACTTCGCAGTCCTTCTCACTGTCTGTATGTCTGTCTGTGTATATCTCTGACTCTGTCTCTCTCTGTCTCGCTGTTTCGCTCTCTATCTATGTATGTCTCTCCCTCCCTGGCTATCTCTCTGACTCCCTTTCTCTCTCTGACTCTCTGTCTTTCTGTCTCTATATCTCTCTCCGTCTCTCTGTGTCTCTCTCTATCTCTGCGTATGTGTCTCACTGTGTCTCTCTATGTCTCTCTGTGTGTCTCTGTGTCTCTTTATGTCTCTCTGTGTCTCTTTGTGTCTCGTTGCGTCTCTGTGTGTCTCTTTGTGTCTCTCTGTATCTCTCTGTGTCTCTCTGTGTCTCTCTGTGTCTATCTGTGTCTCTCTGTATCTCTCTCTGTGTCTCTCACTGTGTCTCGCGGTGTCTCACCATGTGTCTCTCTCTATGTATGTTTGTCCCTATGTGTCTCTCTGTGTCTCTATCTCTCTCTGTCTCTCTATGCATGTCTCTGTGTGTCTGCGTGTGTGTCTCTCTCTGTCTCTCTATTTGTCTCTATCTGTCTCTCTCTGTCCCTCTCTGTCTCTCTCTGTCTCTTTTTTTTTTACTCTCTCTGTCTCGTCCTATCTCTCTGTCTCTATTCATCTCTCTCTCTCTCTCTCTCTCTCTCTCTCTGTCACTCTGTTTTGTTATGTCTCGGACTTTTGCTCTGTCTCTCAGTAACTTTCTAGCTGTCTCTGTTGCTCTCTCTCTGTCACTCACAGTATCTGTCTGCCTGTCTCTGTGTGATTCTTTGTCTCCCGCTGTCGGTCAACGTCTGTCTCTGTGTGTCTCTGTCTCTCCATCTTCTCTATCTCTCCATCGCTCTATCTCGCTATTGTCTTTGTCTATTTAGTAGTAGTTGGTGGGAGAAATAATAGTAGTAGTTGGTGAAACGTGTAGTGGCATTAGTTGTTGGTGGGAGGAGTGGTAGTAGTTGGTGGGTGTAGTGGTTTGTGGGTGTAGTCACAGTAGTTAGTTAGAGTAGTGGGAGTAGTTGGTGGGTGTAGTGGAAGTAGTTGTTGGTAGATGTAGAGTTAGTAGTTGGTCGATGTAATAGAAGTAGTTGTTGGTAGATGTAGAGTTAGTAGTTGGCGGATGGAATGGAAGTAGTTGTTGGTGCATGTAGTGGTCGTAATTGCGAGATGTAGTGGAGGTAGTTGTTGGTAGGTGTAGAGGTAGTAGTTGGTGGATGTAATGGAAGTAGTTGTTTGTAGGTCTAGTGGTAGTAGTTGGTGGATGTAGTTATTGGTAGATGTAGTGGTAGTAGTTGGTGGATGTAGTTGTTGGTAGATGTAGAGGTAGTAGTTGGTGGATGTAGTGGAAGTAGTTGTTGGTGCATGTAGAGTTAGTAGTTGGTGGATGTAGTAAAGGTAGTTGTTGATGCAGGTAGTGGGACTAGTTGGTGGATATAATGGAAGTAGTTGTTGGTGCATGTAGTGAGAGTAGTTGGTGGAAGTAGTTGTTGGTAGGTGTAGTGGTAGTCATTGGTGGGTGTAGTGGAAGTAGTTGTTTGTAGATGTAGAGTTAATAGTTGGTGGATGTGATGGAAGTAGTTGTTGGTGCATGTAGTGGGAGTAGTTGGTGGATGTAGTGAAGTAGTTGTTGGTAGGTGTAGTGGTAGTAATTGGTGGATGTAGGGGAAATAGTTCTTGGTATGTGTAGAGGTAGTAGTTGGTGGATGTTGTGGAAGTAGTTGTTGGGATGTGTAGCGGTAGTAGTTGGTTGATGTAGTGAAAGTAGTTGTTGGTAGGTCTTGTGGTAGTGGTTGGTGGATGCAGTTGTTGGTATGAGTAGTGGTAGTAATTAGTGGATGTAGTGGAAGTAGCTGTTGGTAGATGTAGATGTAGTTTTTGGTGGATGTAGTGAAAGTAGTTGTTGGTAAGTGTAGATGTACTAGTTGGTGTAGTGGAAGTAGTTGCTTATATGTGTAGTAGTATTGGGTGTAGTGGAAGTTTGATTGATTGATTGGTGGTTGCTTTATTGGGTGTTGTGGAAGTAGTTGTTGGTAGGTGTAGTGGTAGTAGTATTTGGTGGGATGAGTGGCTAGAGTAGTTTAGCAAATAATATCTCAACTGGGGACAACTTACTGGTGTTAATTACCCGAGACATTCATGTTTTTAGTGTCTGTCACGTGACCCTCCATGGTTAACCGCAGCTGGGCGGGGCCCCGCTATGGTTGGCTTCGTCTGTACACAGCAATGTAACGGTGCGTAAAATATTCCGATATTCGGCAAGGGGGCAATGCAAATGTTCTATTATATATATATATATATATATATATATATATATATGTGCTATAAGTGATTATGTGAATATAAATAAGAATAGACCTAAGTTTGGGGCCCCTTCGGCCCCCCCATCTATCCACCACCTGCACTCAGCAGAACCTGTCTGGGCACTCTCTCCGCTCCCAACCTCGGCACCTGCACCGTCTGCCTCTTGCCTCACTTCAAAATTATATATATGGGTTGGTGGTGCATGAGTGGGATGTAAATAGACATAGTGGTGCTGGCACGTCTGGGTGTGATTGCACTCAGGGCCTAGCTCTTCTGCTGGGGTAGGGGGTCACCACACTCAAAAGGTCAAGGTTGGTGGTGGCCAAGGGGCCATACAGCTACTGGTGGTGAGCAGACCACTGGTATCCATAGAGACCAGGAATTCTCGATTACTATAGGTAAGACCAGGAATGCTCGATTCCCATTGGTGGAAGGAGGTGGTATGATACTCTACCATGAACCCATATAACTATATAACATTAAACCAGAGGGCTGGATTCTCTCTCTCTTACGCTTTACACTCTTCTTTTCTCTTTGTCTGTATTGTTTTCCTCATATCCTACGTACACAGCCACAGATCGGAACATTAGATTCTACAGCTGTCTACCAGCGAGAGCACCAGAGCACCACATGTGGCAGCTTTAAAAAACCACTCCCTTCATCATGTAACTTCCTTGTTGCTTATAGATTTATATATATATATATACATGTATATATATATATATACATAATCCTTCAGTGCGAGTGAGGTTTCCTACATTCGTGAGAGACATGCTAACTTATATTTAAAGGTTGAGCATGAAGCAGTGGAGGCAGCACACAGAATAATCAGGGCAATGTAATAATTAATAATAATTCCCTTCCACACCTGTATACTTATATAATACTCTAGTGCGAGTGACCTGTTTGCTCAATACACTAAGGCAGAGACACGGCTGGTCTGTATTGGCATTTATTTTGAATCATTAAGTCTCTAGGTTGGTTAACTGAGTGTAAAGACTAGGTCTCCATAAAGTAAAGTTGAATCCTTCCTCCAACTAATAGATTTACCACTTGTCGTGGTCACCAGTATGTAAAGTCTACTGCTTGAATCTGTGGTTGTTTAGGCAGGCTACAGTGAAATCAATACAGGCAAGAAGAAAGGAAGAGTATAAAGTGTGAAAGAAGAGAGAGAGTCAAGCCCTCTGGTTTATTATTTATATGGTACATGGATTCAGTATAGAGTATCACCCCACCCTATTCTCCCAATGAGAAACAAGCATTCTTAGCTCTACCAATAGGGATCCAGCATTCCCGGTCCCCATGGTTACCAGTGATCTGCCCACCACCACCAATCTGTGTGGCTCCCCTGGCCACCACCTGCCCTGAGCCTGAGTGTGGTGATCCTGACTAGCAGAGGGGGGAGGGGGTAGGCTCTGAGTGCCCCTTACACACAGTAACTATATAACAACAAACCAGAGGGCTGGATTCTCTCTCTCTTACGCTTTAGCCTCTTCCTTTCTCTTTGTCTGTATTGTTTTCCTCATATCCTACGTACACAGCCACAGATCAGAACATTAGATTCTACAGCTTTGTACCAGCGAGCGCACCAAAGCACCACATGTGGCAGCTTTAAAAAACCACTCCCTTCATCATGTAACTTCCTTGTTGCTTATAGATTTATGTGTATATATATACACATGTATATATATATATACATAATCCTTCAGTGCGAGTGAGGTTTGCCGCGTTCGTTAGAGACATGCTAACTTATAATTAAAGGTTGAGCATGAAGCAGTGGAGGCAGCACACAGAATAATCAGGGCAATGTAATAATTAATAATAATTCCCTTCCACACCTTTATACTTGCATAATAATACTCTATTCATCACATACATATGACTTATTGTGGGAAAGGCTACCTCCACACATCAAACCAAAGAAGTACACAAATTGATGCTTGTTGCTACTTCGCCTGGCACTCGGCATTACTAGGATAGCACAATGACCTGTTTGCTCAATACACTAAGGCAGAGACATGGCTGGTTTAAATCAGCGTTTATTTTGAATTATTAAGTCTCTAGGTTGGTTAACTGAGTGTAAAGACTAGGTCTCCATAAAGTAAAGTTGAATCCTTCCTCCAACTAATAGATTTACCACTCGTCGTGGTCACCAGTATGTAAAGTCTACTGCTCGAATCTGTGGTTGTGTAGGCAGGCTACAGTGAAATCAATACAGGCAAAGAGAATGGAAGAGTATAAAGTGTGAAAGAAGAGAGAGAGTCAAGCCCTCTGGTTTATTATTTATATGGTACATGGATTCAGTATAGAGTATCACCCCACCCTATTCTCCCAATGAGAAACAAGCATTCTTAGCTCTACCAATAGGGATCCAGCATTCCCAGTCCCCATGGTTACCAGTGATCTGCCCACCACCACCAATCTGTGTAGCTCCCCTGGCCACCACCTGCCCTGAGCCTGAGTGTGGTGATCCTGACTAGTAGAGGGGGCAGGGGGTAGGCTCTGAGTGCCCCTTACGCACAGTCCTGCCAGCACCACTATGGCTATTTACCTCTCAATCAAGCACCACAAGCACCTACATATACATTCACCTGGTCACGTTTATCTGATCAATAATAGAACATTTGCATTCCCCCACCGATGCATTAAATCGGAATATTTTACATGATGTTACATAATGCAATCCAACAGTTCAATAAATGACCTGACTCCCTGTAATGTCAGGACACCCTCTCCGCAGAGCCCCGGGACCACGTCCTATATGTGGACTCGAACCCTACAACCCTACCCCTTAGCCTCTTTTACCAGACGTGTGGGTGTGTGGGGTCATTTTGAGCAGTTGGTGAGTGTCCGGGGTTTGGGTGCTGAATGGCGAGCAACTCGGTGTTGGTCACGTGACATAGTTCTGGCGGGAAAGCCCGCGTGGGTAGGAGGCGGCCACTTGCCGCAGCGATAGCCTCAAGATGGTGCCATCATAGCTCGGCAGTCGGTAGTCAATGTTCTGTGGTTCGTGGACGTCGGGTATGGAATAATTGTCAATGTGCGCTGCTGCTCTTAAGTGTCGCCGTTGTATCCCCGCCCGCGAATTACCCATGTTATGCTAACATGAACAATGTCAGGATAATGCGAATAAATGGGATGATGTGTCATTATGAGGCAGCACCGCTTCTTAATGATGCAACACTATTAAGCCCACACTCTCACAATTCCTACAAATTTGCAGCCAAGTGGTGTTCTCTGTGGCAGAGTGGTTAGAGTGTCTGACTTTTTTCGAGGTCGGACTCCTAATCTGAAGGTCGGTGGTTCGATTCTGTGTGCCCCCCAATGCTGCCAATTTTGATTTCCACTGCTGTGGAAAGGCAAAGGCCGGTTGCTCTCATACCATCCATCTCTATGTGGTGCGGGAGGTTAAAAATCCCTTGGGTGTGTAAAAGTGTAGGCTTGGGCTTTCTATCGACAAACTGTCTAATGGTGAAAACAAACTCATCCATGATCAGCCGTATAAATCTTCAAGAAGAAAAAAAGAAAAAAAGAGCAGGACATCTTTGGAGTGTCTATATCTTTCTTGAAATAATACGCAAAATGAGAAGTCTTCCAGTATAGAAATAAAACCCTTTGATGCACTTCATCATTCACTCAGCTCACATTACATACTAGAGCCGTATGTCATACTACATCACTCTTGCTACTTAATTATATTCTGCCAAACACTAGTGTAGTATTCTGGGCTGATTTCCCAGGCCAGCGGGCAAATAGACAGGTAGACATGGATAAGGTGATTGCATCAGGCAGCCCAGGTAGTCTAATGGTTAGCACGCTAGCCGCGGGACAGCAAGAAGTGTTGGTTTGAATCCTGCTCTATGCACAATATTTACCATTTTCATCAGCCTCATGATATCGGTACCACCAGGATCCTTTACAAGCTGCATGATGTATGGTTTGTGAACCTACCCTATATATATATATATATAATATATATATATATAATAGTTTTCCTACATAATAAACAAGAGGAAAACAGGTAATGGGTGAGAGTGTATTTACTCTGGAGTAGTAGATGACTATGAGAGGCTCGAGAGTCCCGGGGACCGGGCAACCGATGAGGGAGAGGAGGAATATTCCGGGTTATTATACTCGTATAATTCTTATACAGCATATATATACCCTGATATATATACATATATATATATATATATATATATATATATATATATATATATATAAGTGCATTGCCGATATTATGTAGGGGTATATTTACAGTATTATTAGTCATTACACATAACAGGATACATAACTGGATTGAGTAGGTACTCTGGCTGGCCACAAAAGACCCACCGTTTATTCATCAAACTCACATCAAACAAAGTCAATACAAGGAATCAATAGAACAATCAATCAAGCAATCAAAGAATAATCAAATATCAAGTCCATTCATCATGCGAATCAATAGTCAAAGTAATCAATCAATCAAAGTCGAAGAAGTCAATAGAAGCAGAACCTAAAGCTAGAACTCGGGTTCGAATGGCCGATATACTGGAGAACCGTTGGGGGCTGGAGGCGCGCGCATGCGCATGACACATTCCAGCCTAGACTTGCCTCGGTCCGACTGGACGCTCGGAGGCTTGGCGCATGCGCCCGACACCTAGCAGGATTAGACTTGCCTCAGCCCCCTAGAGCTGGCAGTTCTCCCGGCCCGGTGTGCAAGGCGGGGGGCCCGGGTTCGAGTCCGCCCCGCCGCGATTAACATTTAACAGGTTCCATCCAGAATAATATTGGTATAAATGCTTTATACTACACATTATTAGTCATTACACATAACAGGATACATAACTGGATTGAGTAGGTACTCTGGCTGGCCACAAAAGACCCAAACCACCCCAACCAGACAGATGGTGTCCCTGATAGTTAGTATATCATACCAAGCATGACTGACACCCGCAAGTCGAGTGTCAGGCGCTCTGTGAGAGAGGCCTTCAGGTACTGCCTTACACAATCGGACCGCCAGTCACCTCTCTCCTTGATCTGTTCCTCAGACGCACCTGAGAGCCTGAGGAATGTCGCACCCCCACGCCTAAGGCTGTGGGATGAGAAGTCCCCTGCAGGCAGGCCGGCCGCGGTACATGCCGCTTTTAATACTGCCATATAGAATGCATAGGTTAGTGGGACGGAGTGTCCTGCTCTAGGTATCCTGAAGGCTTTTGCATCCAAAGGCGCCGGGCACTGGTCGATGTGCCTTTTTACCCACGAGACGGCGCATAACTCTCGGTTTGCCACCTTGGCCACTGGTATCTTATGAACCCGTTCCCTGAACTGGTTAGTTTTAGATTTTCTGACGCACACTAGCATCCCCCACGGGTAGAACTCTATGTCCCCCCGCAATAAGGCTGCATCTGACATAGTAACGTGTGCTTTGCGGAGTAGTGCTCTGAAAGATAACAGCATGGCTGCCCTGACCGCCGTGTGCCCCCCGGAGGGAAAGAATACCGCGAACAACTTAATTAAATCATATGGCAGGAGGGGGCTGCTTGTTTTACCTCATTACCCTTCAACCTTCGTATCCCGGCCAGGCATTTTTTGATATGATGGTCGGCATAATTTATAGGCGGGCAACCCAGATCCTTGAGATGGTTATTTAGTCCACTCAGGTAGTTCCTGATGGACGAGTAGCACAAACGCCTTGCTAAATAGGACATATAGAGACACACCTGGTCCGAGTCACATGGATAAGGACATATCTGGTCTTGAAATACCTCACAAAAGGCAATGTAAGCGTTGACTTGCACGGAGCGAACCTCGATAGTAGAACTTGCGTAGTGGTTCTTATCATAATTACGTCTTTCTTCCAGTAGTTTTTCCCAATCTGAAGCGAAATTAGCAGTTAAAGATATTGTGGCAACACATTGCTTCACTCAGGTCCGCATCCCTGATGCGCGCTATGCTCTGAAATTTATCCAGACGGCTTAAGCTGTCACATATCACGTTACATTTGGTGTTTATATATACCGACTGGACATCAAAGTTAGAAGTTATGGACGCCCAAAAAATGCGGCGTAGCCACCTCATCGTTATTTTATTTCTGCTACGGCCAGAGTTAAGGGCGGCCATCACCTGTGTGTTGTCCGTTACAAACACTACCGTCTTGTTCTTCCAAGTCGGGCCCCATCGCCCGACCGCCATCAGCACCGGCCACATTTCTAACACGTTTATATTATCTGATCTGCACCCCTCGTCCTCTGCACTGACAAAATGATGGCCCAGCCATTTCTGAAGCTTCTTGGCCGCCCCCGATTCAAAAGCGCCTGCCACCCAATCCTCACCATGTAATGCACCGAACCCGAATTTGGCCGAGTCACTGTAAACTGAGATCACGGGGTCCGTTGAGGGGATTATACTCGCTTTCCCATTGAATTTCGAGGCAAATTCCAGCCACCATTTCAGATCCAGTCTGAATTCTTCATTCAAACGGACCTTGTGGGTGGCTTTTTTGGCGGAGGCAATTAGGTCATAGACTCTTCTCGAGAAGGTCCTCCCCCCATGTATGACCTTGCAGCAGTGGGCGAGGACCCCCCCGAGCCCCTCCAACTCTAGCCTTGTCGCCTTCCGCCTCCGCATGAATAGGCTAAGCTGCGCGACCAGTTTCGCTAGTTTGTCATCAGGTAGTCTCAGTTCCATAGCTATTGAGTCTATGTCTATACCCAGGAATCTAGTTATCCTAGCTGGGGGAGTGAGCTTCCGGAAACTGACGTAGAAGCCCAACCTGCGTAGAATTGCTACCAAGGCTCGTTGTGCCTTTGTGCACTCGGCCGCTGTCCGGCCTACGACACAAAAGTCGTCCAGGTAGTTGATGCACTCTTCATATCCCTCTCTAATCATGCATCTGACAATGAAATCGCTGATCTTTGAAAAGACGAAGGGGCTACTGCTCAGACCCATGCACAGCCTGTTATCCCTTAGATTAACTATGCCATCCCCAAAGTCCCAGCTTAGGCCTTGACGCTCTCTGCTGGCCGGGTGTATATTGATCGCCCTGTATGCGTTTGAAATATCTATAGTGGCCATATGGTCCCCTTCCTGGAGTAATCTAGTGACCGTCTCGACAGAATTATAACTAAAATTTGTTCTGCAGGCTCGAGTGTGCTCGTTCACACAAAACCCTGTTGGACTCGAGCAGTCCACGATGGCTCTGAAGTCATCATGGCCTTTGGGCACAGCCCCCATGGGGTGTACACATAGACACGGTTCCTCTACGACACACACCAAGCCTGCAGATATCTCATCACGAAGCCTATTGCTCATCAAGCTCCCCGTCACCCCCTTAGTTATGGACGAGTAATTCCCTTGAGAGTAGGTGCTCGTACAGTCTGGGTCGATTACCCGATAACCAAAGCAGGCCCCCCTGAGGATGTACTCCCAGTCTGGGTCAGTGTCGCCGCGGCACATCGCCTCAGCGTAGATACGACAGGGTTTGATCTGGGCTGTCGCCCCGCCCACCTCATGCGTGCACTCACAAACGCCCTGGAGACACGCCGCATAGATATTGATACTTTTCTCAACCCGTTCTTCATCCCATTGGTCAACTACCCACATCGAGCAGTACACCTCGACCTGATCTGGCTGAGAGAGGTCTGGCCCGACGATCCTAAGCCAGTCCCCATTCTCATCGCACATGCCCGGATAGATATGGCACCGCCCACTCTCAGCACCCCATTGTGGCATGTCGCCCTCACCTCCGGCGTGCTCGTCCGCCGCACAACCGTAACCCGTATCTGCTAACACCTCTGCGGCCGGCTTATCATCGGCAACAATATAAGTATCTGGGTGATCAACAATCACATCAGCACAAACCACCACACCCGCAACGTTTCCCTCACCTGAAACCTCAGTACTCAGCACATTGCGTGTTAAATCAGCGTCACCTGAAACATCACATTTTAAAGCATCACATATATCAGAGTCACATTCTGCCTGAGCAATAATTTCATCTCGATTAATATCTTTTAATGCACAGTTCTGATTTAATTCACCAAGTAGAACATCAACATCACATACATAATTTGGTGAGGCCATGTTAGCCCCACTGACCTCAGTCACCTCACATCGAACGTCGGGGGATGCCAAATTAGCGTCCCCCACTCGGCCGCCATCTTGGATGCCGCCACTTTTGGCGCGTAATTCAAATTCAAACTGGTCAACGGGCGCCGGCCCCGCTGCCCTAGCAGGCTCGCACACCAGTCAGTTTCGCTTATTTTTACACTCACTCGACGGGTGCGCCCCCGATTTACAGTTTAGGCATTTATGTTCATAATCACAGCGCCGCACGGTGCAGCCCTCTTTATTATAGTTATAAGCATAACAGAGCTTCCGGGCATTGTCATATGTTTTCCCGGTATAAGCTGGCCGTGCCGGACGCCTGGCTTCCCTGTTACTACGGGTGTTCTCCAAATTGAAATGAAGGAGAGATATCTCATGATCCCCCATGACAAAGGCTTTCAGTCCCTTCTCCTTCACCTTGTCCCTGATCGCCTTGTCGTAGCCACGATAGGCCTGGTCCGTGTAGGTAGACGTAGAAGCGTGCATACACATATATGCAACATGACCAATGTAACGTTCCAAATCTTCATATTCAAATCCCACATGTTTCCCGCGCTTAATGCACCATATTAAGGCGGCATGGATCAGCTCCATCACCGCTTCTCGTTTATTGTATATTTGTTTAACGCGAACTTACTGCGCCTGCGCCTCCTTCGTCTCCTCCTGCTGTTCCTCCCCGTATCACTATCTGAAGCCGAGTCATAGTCGGAGCTACTATCACTCGGGGATTCATCAGGCTCGGCTGATGACTCCCCCACTTTTTTTCCTGACGACTTCTTTTTTGTCGCCTTCACCAGTGGCGTTGCATCTTCCTCCGGCGATCCAGCGTCCAGTACTGCACGCAGCGCCTTCTTCCTTCTCTCCCGCGCCTTCGCCGCCACCAACCGTCGCAGCTCCCGCTCCTCGTCGTCCTCCTCGTAGTCTTCCGTTCCTTCACCCGTGCGCCGGTTTGATTTCCCGGCCGCGGCTTCCGACGTACCCGCGGTTTCCTCACTCGATGAAGCGGTTTCCGCCTTCACAGACCGTCTGCCGGTCTTAGTCCTCTTGCATTTGAGACCCCGCGGGGCATCATGTTCCTCCCCACACGTCGCACAGATATCGACCGGCATCTTGCAGGCTCACGCGGTGCACGGGCACGTTGGTGCACGGGCACGTCTCTTCCAAGCTAGAACTCGGGTTCGAATGGGGGCTGGAGGCTGGGGGCTGGAGGCGCGCGCATGCGCATGACACATTCCAGCCTAGACTTGCCTCGGTCCGACTGGACGCTCGGAGGCTTGGCGCATGCGCCCGACACCTAGCAGGATTAGACTTGCCTCAGCCCCCTAGAGCTGGCAGTTCTCCCGGCCCGGTGTGCAAGGCGGGGGGCCCGGGTTCGAGTCCGCCCCGCCGCGATTAACATTTAACAGGTTCCATCCAGAATAATATTGGTATAAATGCTTTATACTACACATAATATATACATGTGTATTGGAGATATGTTATATCTTTTTTGAAAAAAGAAGAGAGAAAGCAAAGGAAGAAAGAAGTTTTTAAAGACAATTCTAGAATCATCTTGTACATTTATTGATGCATGCTCAGCAAGTGCATAATACATATGTTGAACTGGAATTGTATGCAGTTACTATTACAACGAATAGTCAATTTATATTATGCTTCTATTATCGAACAGGTTTTTCATGTGGTTATTATTGCAACTGATATTGTCATTTATGTACCAACAAATTGTAATGAACGGCCGGAAGACCAGTGCTCTGGCGCTGACAAAAGACATTATTCGCTGAATAAAATACATTTAGTAAAAAAAAAAAGAAGCATTAAATGACTTACAGATGTAAACCATTTAAAGGATTTACAATTCGAGGGGAACGAGTGTAGTAGTTTACACTGACCTCTCAGGCAAAGAGCTGCATAGCCAGTCAGGTGTGGATAAGGTGATTGCATCAGGGAGCCTAGGTACTAATAGTTAACACGCTAGCCCCAGAATGGCAAGAAGTGTGGGTTCCAAAGCCTACTCTAGGAACAATATTTCCATTATTTCCCATTTTCATCACCCCAACAACACTTGTATGAATACTCCTACTTGTTCCCGACTAGAAAACCAGCATCTTGATCCTGAGAAAACGCTATTATTCAACTTAATCAATTATATTAGCAACTCCCAATCCATGAGTGTCAATTCTTGTTCACCTGCGCGATGTTCTTTGACCTCGCTTCAAATTGATCGGCAACAGCAACAATAAAACACAATGCACGACGACACAGCTCTCCCACTCCATGAGTGCCGTTTCTTGTCCACCTGCACGACGTTCTTTGACCTCGCTTAAAATTAATCGGGAACAGCAACAATAAAACACAATGCACGACGACACAGCTCTCCCACTCCATGAGTGCCGGTTCTTGCCCACCTGCGCGACGTTCTTTGACCTCGCTTCAAATTAATCGGCAACAGCAACAATAACACACAATGCTCGACGACATGGATATGTCACTCCATGAGTGTCGATTCTTGTTCACCCGCGCGACGTTCTTTGACCTAAAACGCCGAGGCACGACGGAGCAGACGACTTCTGGGTTTGAATCACGGCCCGGGAACCCGTGTCACGCGCAGCGGCCCGTGTTTACCTTTTGGTGAAACGCCACTGTCACGCTCCGGACATCGTGCAATGTCACACACACGTCAACACCTTAAAATCACTCGTGTAAACATGCAAATCAATCCCACATTCAGAACATCATTTTACCACGCACGACAGCTGGCTACCAGCATATTAATTGTGATCGGACCCACTGATTTGCATATATACTGTGCATGTATTTGAAAATAGGTATATATATTTTGATATATTTCTTTCTATACCCATGTAATACATATTGTTGACTGAATTTGCATGATACTTTGTTGGACTGAATTTGTACACAGTTACTACTACAGCTGATACTTAATTTACTAAATGTATAGTACTTCTAGTAACAAACAGGATTTGCGTGCAGTCACTATTAGTATTACAACTGATAGTAGTTTCATTTATGTATGATACGTTTATTGGACTGGACTTGTACACAGCTGATACTTCATTTATAAAATGTATAATACTTTTAGTACGCAGTTACTACTACAGCTGATACTTCATTTATAAAATGTATAATACTTTTAGTAACAAACAGGATTTGTATACAGTCGCTATTACGACTGATAGTAGTTTCATTTATGTATTAAGGAATTGTACTGTACGGTGGGAGGACCAGTGCTCTGGCGCTGACAAAAGATATTATTCGATGAATAAATACTTGAACCAAAAAAAAAAAACCCGATGATGTTTATTCACAGAAATATTAATTTATATAAATACAGCTTTAACAGATATAAAATTAAGTACACATTTGATACGCATAGTTCTTTGTTTTTTGGGTGTTTTTTTTCATTACATCTATATATATATTATTGATATAATCATAGATAATAAGATATCTAATACACCGTACTCCATATACGAGGACCCATATTACAGTTTTATTTTAAATGCTTTTGACGTTACATAGACACTGTGTAAAGTCGCCGTCTGGCAGCTGTAGTTGTGTAGGCAGGCTAATAGGAAATCAATACAGGCAAGGAGAGAAAGGAAGAGTATAAAGAGTGAAAGAAGAGTGAGAGCTTGCACCCTCAGGTTTATTATTATATAGTGGTACATGGATCTGATATGGCATACCACCTGACCATGCTCTCCAATCAACAACAAGCATTTCTAGGTCCACCAATGAACAGTAAGCATTCTTGTGTCCCCATGGCTACTGTGATCTACCCACCACCACCATGGCTTGTGGCTGCTTGGCCTGCACCTGCCCTATTGTGTGTGTGGTGATCCATGACTAACAGTTGGGGGGAAGGGGGTAGTGAGTATAGCTCTTGAGCCCCTTCCACACTAACAGTAGTGCCCCTCTCACACTATCTATTTAATACACAATGACTATTGACTACAAGTAAAGAGTCACCAGCAACTACATAATTACATTCATGCACCTGGCCCTATACATCATTTACCTTTATAGACCATTTGTAATCCTTTATAGACCATTTCACATTCCCCACCAATGCATTTTATCAGACTATTTCACAACTGGTTCATTGTATTATCAGGTTCGGAAATTCTTACACCTTAATTGAACTTCATTCTTTCAATTTAGAAAGTAATTCACCAGGTTCGAATCCCAATACAGAGAAAGACCAAACACTCAGCCCTATGACATAAACAGAGTTAGGTAGTGTAGGGAGTGTGGGTGGTAAAGTTATTTCTGAAGTGATGACGATACGAAGCTGATTCTTAAGGTCTACTCGGTATCAGGCTCCGTTAGTGAATGTCTAGGAGTTCGGATTTGGTTCAAAACGTTAGCCTTATTTCGCCATAGAGACGCATTAATGATTGGATACCTTACCAGCTGTCCCCAAGGTGTCAGGTACCTCTGAATGCTATACTTTTATCTGGTAGGTACTCTCATTACCTAACACTAAAAAGGTTTCCAACGTTATGAATTACCCATGTTGCTAGCAACATGTAGAAATGACTCAACATATCTAACTTAGATACTGGTGTGCTTGTTAAAGGCCCTGTCACACTACGACGCTTCTCGCCGGCGACTCGGCGACGTGTGGTGTTTTTGGGCGAAAATGGGTGAAATATCGAGACACGCTGGGGGCGCGTTATGCGCGTGTCGGTACACTTCGGTACACTATCTTTGACGTTGATGGTGGGCGCAAAACGCTGGTGGGCGCTGTTGGTCGGCCAAGGTTTTAAGCGTGTCAAAAAAAAAACAACGACCGGCAGCGCGCACAAATATATGGGTAAGGACGCTAGGCGCGCGTCGCGCTGCATTGGACGCGCCGGAATAACGTTATGGGAACGCTAGGCAGACGCCGCACGCACGGGAGGGTCGTTCCCATCTGTTGCGGCAAACTGGGGCGTTTTTGTTTTACGCCCTAGCAACATTTAAGGTTATATGAAGACGTCGCGCCAAACCTTTTTTCTTTTTCTTTTTTTTTCCCCCCCAACACGTCGACACACGTTGGCGGCGCGCTACTCACACGCTGCGCCAACGTCCAATTTCCCCATATTTCCCCTAAATCTTTAACGTTTCTCGACGCTTAACATTTTATTTTCAACGCTGACGGGTCGCCGGGAGAAGCGTCGTAGTGTGACAGGGCCATAAGTATTTGGTGCCACATAGAAGGAATATTGATGCAATTAAATAGAATCTGTTACTACTAGTAGAACCTATGTTGTCAGAGTTTTGGCATGCTTGCCAAAACTAATTTGAAATGTTTGCACTTCAAATATATCAAAACTTTGCCATTTAAAATAAAAGTTACTTCAAACTAAAGTAAGGTAGATTAAAACAATCAATTTACTGTATTTATCTCACAAAAATGACAGAAACTCAAAACCATCGGGCTATGCAACTTGAATAATAAAAAGAAAGATTTCCCTACAAGAAAACATTTGAAAAACGGTAGGGTCAAATGCATGGCATTGATGTGCAAATTGTCACATTTCTACTTTATCATGAAATCATACAAGTATACTGTTGATACATTTCTTTTGGGGGGGGGGGGGGGGGGTAGATTAAGCGTATGTAATATTGCTAACATACTTAGCACAAGTATACTGTTGATACATTTCTTTGGGGGGGGGGGGGGGGGGAGGGGATTACCAATGTAATGATTATCTGTGTCTGGTTTTGAATTGTGCATGTTGCCGGTAACATGTGTAATTCAAAACCCTGACTACGGGCTTGATATTATGAATACCATAGATACCATTCGGAGCATGCGTCGCTACGATCGAAGTTGACTTCCGGTAGTAGATTCAAAGGCTAAATCCATTCCCTACCTGGCCATCGACGATGATGGCCCGTTGGCATTCAATACGTAAATTTGACCATCGCACAAACCCATTTTTAACTACTTAACTCCGATAGGGCTGAGATCTAATGGCCCTTTTTATTTCCCTATGTTGAATGATGATGTGTGTACTGGAAGTGCGAATGTGTATGTGTGCCGGATGTGAGTTGACTGCGTGACTGTCATCCACCCTTAGCTCCTGCCTCATGTCTTCAATTTCAAGTAACTTCAAAGAATCCTGCATTCAAGAATAACTATCATATGAATATTATGATATAACAATTAATTATTGACCTGCACATAAGTAATAATTAACAGTAATCATATTGTCTTACCAGGTTGTACCACCTGCAAAGTTAGAGTAGTTAAAAGCTAATAGTCTCAATTGTACTATTGAGAGGAGCTTCAATGACTCATGTTTTATAGTGATAGAAATATAAGGCTGTGTGAAAATTTATTAAGCCTGATTAATACATTTATTAGCCCAAAAAAGTGATTATCTGTGTCTGGTTTTGAATTACCAATATAATGTGGAAACCAAATATATGATACCCAGTTTCAGAGAGTGACCCACAAGCATAACTCAGTTGGTTCAAAGCGATACTTAATACCCGATTAGATCTGATGGGTTGCAGATGGCATGTGGCCTGGGTATATTATTATTAAAAACATTAATAATTCTGTTTGAGATATTTGCCTACATGATACATGTATTGCCCCCAGATTATAATATTATCAAAGCCTGCCAAATAGATAAAAAAAAGTCACTTACCTATGGTTCAAAATTATTAATATTTTCTAATATCTGTACATAAAGAAATATCTCGCCTAATTCCGAAAATTTATTTTATAAAGCGAATATGATTTCTGAGTTATTTTGGCCCTGGTTGTAATGTCTGAATTAAGTTAATTTTCTGTTTCAATCCTGGTCGGTCAACTAAATACTTCCTATTTTAGTTATTTAAAAACATAGGACATTTATGTGTCAGCCATTCACAACAACTCTGTTACATACAACATTGACTGGGTGAATGTAACTGAGTTTGGAAACGTCTAATTCTAAAAGTAATTCAATAGTTGATAAGCTGATTATGAGACATCCAGCATTGTTATGCTCACTATTATGTGAGATAGAATGGAAGATTGGGTTTGCCCGTTTGGGATTATTCTGTACGGCAGTGATCAGGGCCTGTGGCATTCTCTGTGGTGGAGTGGTTAGAGTGTCTGACTTTTTTCTAGGTCAGACTCCTAATCTGAGGGTCGGCGGTTCGATTCCCCGTGCCCCCAGCTCTGCCAATTTGGATTTCCACCGCTGTGTATAACTTACAGTGTCATCAAAGGCCGGTTGCTCTCATACCATGTCTATTTGGTATGGGAGGTTAAAAATCCCTTGGGTCGGTAAAAGTGTAGGCTCGGGCTTTCTATCGACCAGCAGTGGAATGAGGAAGACCAGTCGTCTATGACTGAAATTTCCCCTGATTAAACAACTAATGGACCAAAAAAAAAAAAAAAGCAGGAGTCAGTGTTAGCATGACAAAACGGTGTTTGGCGGGAATTCCCGTTTAGCGGCGAAAAATGGTATGCACGAGTAAGTGATAGGCCTAACACCAGAAGCTTAAACTAGGTTAAGGTCAACCAGAAATTTAGCTAGTTTACAGCGGTGTAAGGTATCAAATCTATTCAATCGTGTCATATTTAACAAAGTTACATAGTCAAATAGTGAAATTTGATAAATTAACCCTAAAATCGAAGTGAGATTAATGCTGCCGCCGCAACGGCGGCGATATTAATATTTATATTTTCGAATCGACGAATGTAAAGTAAACAAATCACCGCTGCCGCATCGACGTCGCTTTCCATACTGGCGGCGGCTGCTTGCATTTGTCAATTCGAAAATATTAATATCACTGCCGTTGTGGCGGCAGCATTAATATTGCTTCGAATTTAGGGTTAATTTCATGAAATTTCGCTTATTGCGTATGTAATTCTGTTAAATATGATAGCATTTAATATATTTAAGCCTAATATATGGCTACAGATGCAGAGGGATTTCCCAAATCTATAAATAAATTCACGTTTAGCTATAATGAAAGTGTTACGCGCTTGACACAGTTCCCGACGTCGGTGATAGCTAAACGGTAACAGGCCCTAACACCAAACTCCGCTAACACTGACTCCTGCATACGGGCCCAGGACACTGGATGTGCATTAAAGAGAAGAACATTCTGATATCATTGCTCTAACGGCACAGGGCATGATGAAGACAAAGTGGGTGCAACAAATCTTTATTCAAACTCTGCAGGAAGCTTTTGCTCTTTAGCCGAGTAACACACTGACAGAGGCACAAGGTGTTGTCTATGAACAATACATACACAACAATAACAACAACAAAAGTTTGTTTTATTTAACGACGCCTATAGAGCACATTGATTTTCATTTTTTTTAAACCCTAAAAAATCTAACATATATACTAACTACTTAAATAAATGCTGGTGGATGTCCTGGATACCAACCCGGAACCGTAACCCGGGCATTCACCACAACATTCCTCACAGCTGTCCAGCATTGAAAACAAGCACCCTCACGGGAGCTTACACGCTATGGGCAGAATAAATACTGTATCAATAGACGAGATCACGGTTCCGACTGCGCGTGCACTGAAAACGGCAAATGCGAATGGCCATTGAGTTTGTCGATACGTGTAGGGAAAAACTTTGATTTTATTCAAAATGAATACAAATATATAACAATTTGCCATAAACATGTATGCACACATGCAATATAATGATCTAATGAATATAGCTAAGACAAAACTAGCCATAGTTAAACATTTTGAGCTAAGAAACAAACAATTCCACACAAAACAATCAGTGATATCCACATCACCATTATTAATTCTTGTTCTAAATATTAAAATGCCAAATGTGTCAACAGACACTTGTTTCAGAGAAATATATAACCAATATCTGATTAACCCTACTAATTTTCTAGTTCTACATATGTCATTAACCATAGGATATAAATAAAAACATGAATAAAATAAGTAAAACTGACTGCCTATGGCTCTAGCACTAGTCTGAGTTCCCAGATTTCTCTAAATCTAAATGCACATGGCATAAGATGTGCATATTATATTGATGTAAATGCAATGCTGGATAAAATAGTAATATCTTAATTTATTATATATATTTTTGTAGTTCGTATTCTATGCTTCAAACAAGAGCTGAGATGAGCTGAAACTAGCACATTTCATAGCTGCACCCAGTGTATTGGCATGTGCCATGTGCTTCTTAAGGGTTTGTTTTGCTGTGATGCATCCCCCAATGCACCACACCTCTGGAACGGTGATGTAGTCTATTGTATGCTCTTGTGGCATACAAATCTATGCTCTATTTGACATGTTTGAACTTTTTTGAATACTCAGACATGTTTAACCACTGTATGACCCCAAATAGCCGTAGTTTACTTTTTCTGCTGTGGGGGGGGGGGGGGGGGGGGGGGGAGGGGGTCGTTAAAGCTAAATATTCCAATGAAGGATCAAATTTTCAAAACCGGAACAATTACCTAGATTTTATTCTACATATCTAACTTAGATACTGATGCACTTATTAATAATTTGTTGCCACATATAAGTGAATACTGAGCCAATTTAATAGAACCTGTTTCTGCGGAAGCCTATGGGTCAGAGTGTTGGCATGCTTGCCAAATTAATTTGACATGTTTGCACTTCAAATATCTCAAACATTAGCCATTTAAAATCAAAGTTACAGCAAACTAAAGCAAGGTAGATAGATTATGACAATCAGTTTAATATGTTTATCTCAGAAAATGACAGAAACTCAAAACTATCGGACTATACAACTTTAAACAAACAATCAAACCAAAAGGGGAGTGAATGGCACAGGCTGCGTCCGATGGTCAGTGGAGGTCATGCCACCTGGCGGGCTTTCGTGGAGATAACATACTTCGGAATGTGCCAGCCACCGGTGTCTGCATTGACGGCGGTACGCCGATAACAGGATAAGGGATCGGTGACGTAGCTGAGGGCAGATAACAACATCACACCACTGTCACCACACCTCCACCGTCACGAGGTAGAGGCAGTGGGGGGGGGGGGGGGCGGAGGGGGAGCGAGGGGGAGAGGGGGGGGGGGCGGGAGAGGGAGAGGGGAGGGGACGAGAAGGGGGCGGGGAGAAGGAGGGGAGGGGGTGGGGAGGGAGCGGTGGTACTCAGATTTAGCCGACCAATGTTTATCAAAAGGTATAGCTATATCATTTATTGGTTTGTTTGTTTCCTCAACCAGTTCCTCTCCCGACTCGCTTTCTTTCTCTCCATCTCTCCTATCTCTCCTGTCTCCCTCTCTGCTCTCTCTCCTTTCTCTCTCCTCTCTCTCTCGTCTCTCTCGTCTCTCTCTCCTCTCTCTCTCCTCTCTCTCTCCTCTCTCTCTCCCTCTCTCTGTAACCAGATGGGATATCCAAATGGTTTTGTGAGCGTCCCTCTTCCGCTTTGATAGATCGTGGTATTCGAAACCACGAGTTCGAATCCTGATCGAGTCAAACCAATGACTTAAAAATGTATACTTGTCGCTTCCTAGCCATGCCTCAGCATTATTAGAATAGGGCAGGGACTGGTTGGCTCAGTGTCAGGATAATGTGACTGAGTATGATATCAGATCATGGTGCTGGTAGTCTGGTCTCCCAGTGGGGCAGCATTATAAAGTCGCCATAAGTGCACACTGTCACAAGTTGGTACCCATCCTCATATGACCATATATATTACCAGAACGTCAAATTCCCATAACTAACCAACTCTGTCTTGACCTTCCCTTTTCTCTCCTGTTCTCTCTACTCTCTAGATAAGAAGAGATCGAAAGAGAGAGATGGAGAGAGACAGAGAGGGATTTATATCTGTGAGATAGAAGGGGGAAGATGAGCTAATTTATTTATTTATTGTACTATATATTTTCTATTTAATTAAAGAAATATATATATTTAGTCAATATACTAGGTTGATCATTAAAATTCTGGACCAGACGGGGTGGCCCAATGAGTAGAGCGTTCGTCTCCTGTTTTGAGAGGTCGGGACACCCGAACCCATGAGTTTGTGGGTTCGAATCCTGGTCGAGTCAAACCAATGACTTAAATATTTATACTTGTCACTTCCTAGCCTGGCGCTCGGCATATTAGGATAGGGCAAGGACTGGTTGGCTCAGTGTCAGGATAATGTGACTGAGTGGGATATCAGGTCATGGTGCTGGCGGCCTGGTTTCCCAGTGCGGCACGGCAGCACTATGAAGTCACCATGAGTGCGTACTGTCACAAGTTGGTGCCCGTCCTGATATTGCTAGGACGTAAAACAACAAGCAAAGAAACTAAATTATAATTCTGTTTCCTTCCTGTTTGAAGTAACTTATTTAAAATGGTCAACTTTGGAACTATTTGAAGTGGACAACTTTATTTTTGCATGCATGTCAAAATGATGGACATAAGACTAGTAAGAGGCTTCAGCAGTGACAGGTTCTAGTAAATTGGCTTGATATTTCTTCTATGCAGAATTACCTGTTTAATCACTGCACCAGTATCTAATGTAGGATCAAATCTAGCTAACTGTTCTGGTTTGGATAATGTCATGCTCTTATCGGGGTATGCCGGTTTAACAAACAACGGGCCATGAATAATATGTAAAACAACCTGAGAAAGTGAGAGTTGTCGTGTCACCAGGAATCATACAGAGACCTAATCGCAGAAGGAGCATGTCGCTATCTTTACACTTCTGAACTGTGTAGGATCAAAGTGCCATTACTTACAGATGAGAGTGAAGACTTGGAATATCACCCCCCCCCCCCCAACACATCTTGGTCTTTTGCATTCTCTACCAATTTCTCAACTTTACACCAATATAGCTAAACGCTGTGCGTTGGATCCAACACCTCAACAGTTAATCCCCACTGGAGCATTTTTTTGATCGGCTTTAGGCAGGGTTGTCATCCACCCCTACTATGGGTAGGGGTGGATCTTTTATCTAGGTTTTAGATTATCATATGTCGGCTAGCCCAGGGTATCAGGCACATCGTGCGATATACCTATACCACTGCCACTGCTGATGTCATCAGATAAGGGACAGTAAATCTGATACGGGTCAAACGTAGAAATTCTAGAAGTAAATAGAGCGCGAATTGCTAAATCATTCAAGATTTATAACAACTAATGTTCATGGTATTGATTGACTACAAACATGAGATAACTACCATGATTAACGGTAACTGTACATGTACCGGACAGGATGGCTGAATGAGCAGGGTGCTCTCTCCCCAGGGATCAGGTCGTGGGTTCAATCCCTAGCTGAGTCAAACCAAAACTCTATAGAATTGATATATGTCACTCGCTTATATATATTATATATATTATATATATTATATCTATTATATATTACATATATTATGTATATTATGTATATTATGTATATTATATATATCATATATAGCATATATAGCATATATATCATATATATATCATATATAGCATATATATCATATATATCATATATATCATCAATCAATCAATGGGTGCCGTCTTCTTGAAGAAGGTTGGCTGCAATGGACCTCCATCTCTTCCTGTCATTCGTTCCTCTCACATCGTATATATCATATATATTATATTATTATATATATATTATTATATATATTATATATATTATATATATTATATATATTGTATATTATGTACATATTCTATTTATTCTATATATATATTATATTATTTATTTATATTTTATATGATATATTATATTACTATGTACATTATATATTACATATATTATAGTATATACTTTTATATATTTGATATAAATGATATATATTGTATGTACATTATATATATGTTATAAATATATTGTACATTTACCATATGTTATGTATTTGATATATTTATATCTAATTTATCTAATGTGCACATTCGCCGTGAATATGGCCTGTGCTGCCGACACGGCGTAAAGCAACCACCAATCAATCAATCAATCTAATGTGCACACTATTTCGCCCTATTATCCACAATATTGTACTATCTATGTTATTGTGCTGGCATATATATCACATAAGGTAGGGTGTCTTGCCGTGTAGCCTCATCACGTGACACCGAGGAAGTATAGCCGTCAATTGCCGTGCATCTGCTTGGGTGTCGTGAGTTCCCCAAAACTCCCCAAAGCAACATGAACCTGCGACTATTCAACTAACAAGTAACTTTCTGTTCTTGAACACACTGACTAGGAAGTGGCGCTTTGCTCTCTGTCATGCACTGATATATTCATCTCGGATTAGGAAGTATTTCCGCTATCTCTTCTGCACCATCCAGAACTGCCGTGTCAACACAACACGACGGCGTTACCTTTATCACTGTCACGTCATCATCGTATCATGTGACACTCATACAGTGACAGTGACAGTGACGGTGACAGTGGCAGTGACAGTCAACAGCCGGATCAATACCTGAACAGTGTATACGTGTAAATGAACCACGTACACGTATGCATACAGTTTGTTTGTTTGTTGTTGTTTTAGGTCCTAGCAACATCTAAGGTCATATCAGGACGGGCGTATGCATACAACATCTATAAGCATGCATATTAAGCATATATGTATGGGTCGTTTGTTTGTTGGGGTTTTGGGTCCTAACAACACTCAATGTAATATCATTTGTTTGTTTGTTGTTGTTTTATGTCCTAGCAAATTCTAAGGTCATATCAGGATGGGTACCAACTTGTGACAGTGTGCACTCATGGATACTTTATAGTGCTGCCCCACTGGGAGACCAGACCACCAGCACCATGACCTGATATCCCACTCAGTCACATTATCCTGACACTGAGCCAACCAGTCCTTGACCTATCCTAATAATGCCAAGCGCCTGACTAGGAAGCGACAAGTATACATTTTTAAGTCATTGGTTTGACTCGACCACGGTTCAAACCCATGATCCCACGGTCTACCAACAAGGGAGACAGACGCTCTAACTCATTCAGCCATCCCGCCTGGTCAATGTAATATCAACATGAAGCGTTGGTCGTGGATATGTTGATATGCATATATTCTTCTTCTTTTCGTTCGCCTTCAATTACACTTGGAGCCCAGTTCTCATAATAAAATTGACAGTCCTCTGTAGCACATCTGCAGCCCCGTACAGCTTCTCCTGCAAGTCAGTGGGAGCTGTCTATATCTCTTCCCTCAGTGAGTGATGGTTCAAGCAGCTCTGTAGGATATGCTCAGCAGTCTGATCTTCCTCTCCACAGGGGCAGAGGGCAGATGGTACTACACGGAAGTATCTGTGCAGGTGATTGTTAAGCCTGTTATGCCCAGTCCTAAGGCGGAAGATGATCACTTGATGTTGTCTTGACAGTTGATGGTAGCTGTCTCGTGATTCTGGTGATCTATGCAGAGACTTAATGATGGTCTTCGTCAAAATTGATATGCATATATATAATATATTATATACATACATGTACATAAACACACACACATATATATATATATGTATATGTGCCTGTCTCAAAAGGTGAGCACTCTTTTTTTTTTGGCTCCATTGTAACGATTGACACAAAACAGCACAGAAACAGTTACACTGAAAACACAAGGACATTTGCTTCAAAGCAATATGTATTCTATTGGGATTATGAAACACCATGTACAAAACAAATCAGTTTATCCTGACCAAATGCATAAGCAGATAGTATGTTGATCGTTACAATGGACAAAGTTTTGTCCCATATTGCTTAGCGCCTTTTGAGACAGTCTCATGTATATACCGGATGCAGTTGCCGAATTGGTAGAGCGCAAGCCTCCCATTCAGAAGGGTCGAGTCAAACCAATGACTTACAAAATTGATAATGATCGCTTCCTAGCCAGGTGTTTGTCATTACAATGTATTAGGATAGCGCAAGGACTGGTTGGCTTGGTGTCAGGATAATGTGACTGAGTGGGGCATCAGGTCATGGTGCTGGTGGCCTGGTCTCCTAGTGGCGCAACACTATAAAATGGCCATGAGTGTGCGCTGTCTTAAGTCGGTACCTGTCCTAATATGACCTTAGATATTGCCAACTCATTCGACCACACTGTCTGGTCGCCTAGCCCACCATGACGTACTAATCCTACTATAAGCTGCCATACCCAGTCCCAACTGTCGTTATTTTCCATAGCTTGCGATAAGCTTACTATGCCATAACCTGCCACAGCTAGCCATGCCCTACTGTAACCTGCCATAACATGAAATACCCGGCCATAGTTTTAACCTTCATAACCTGCTATGAACTTGTCATAACCTACCATAACCTAAAATAACCTAAAATAACCTAAAATAACGAAAAATAACGGAAAGTGAAGGAAAATAACATAAAGTAACCTAAAATAACATTAAACAACTTAAAATAACCTAAAACTACTTAAAATAACCTAAAATAACTTCAAAGAAGCTAAGATAACCTGGGAAAATATACCTGTCATAAATTTGCAATAATCTACTACTACTAGAATATTCCATAACATTGAGTTACTTGCCAAAACTTGCCAGGACCGGAAATAACCTGCTAGAACTTGCCAGAACCTTCCATCATCATCATCATCATCATCATGCTGTCGGTCGTGATGCGACAAAGACTGCTTTCATTACTTGACTGCCGCTCTCCATTTAGCTCTCTGCTGTGAGAGTGATGTCCATGAGTCGGTCTTAATGTCTCTCAGCTTCAGGTTTCTCTTGATGGTATCCTTGAACCGGAGACGAGGGCGCCCTCTCTTTCTGTAACCAAAAGACAGGTGAGAATAGAGGATCTGCTTTGGTAGCCTGTCTGATGACATCCTCATGAGGTGTCCAGTCCACCGGAGATTCTTTTTTCATTTCATGAAAGCTGCCTGCAGAAATGTTGAAATGCTGCTGGCTTTTGCAAGTTACCAGCGGCACTCTCTCGGGGAGCAAATAGAGGTTTCACACCGGCAAGAACATATCCAGACAGGTGCAAAACTATTTGTCCCTGCAGTGACTGGTCAGGAGATGTTGGGAGTTCCATATATGAACCGAACCTTCCAGAACCTGGCATAATTCGCTATTTCTTGCCATAACCTTGCCATAATCTACCAGAACCTGGCAGAATCTGCCATAAACTGTGTAGAGTGTGTGTGTTGCGTGTGTAGAGAGAGAAGTGGACGTGTGTGTGGGGAAGGCGGGGGGGGGGGATATTCTTGTGGTGAGTGGCAACCATCTTGATCAGCGGAAGTGACGTCAGAACAGACATGCGCACCTGTAAGTGTAACTAAGTGTTAGTGAAACATAAAATCGATATCATATCGGGGCCGCTTTGTGACAGAGGCAAAGAGAAAAGAAAAAAAAACCAATAACAGCATGTGATGATCCTTTCTTTCATTGTGCGATTTGTTGGAAAAGGTCTCTTCATATGCGGTTTTGTTTGTAAACAAGGTGTGCTTATCTGGCCAAATCAGCCGATGTGCGTCACTGCTACGGGCAATGTGTAAGTATCGATATTACCGATAAGCTGCCCACATCGTTGGGAGTGTGCACTCACTGTGCGATTCGCGGAATTACTTTAAATAATCATGATTGTCAGCAAATAACTAGAAACATCGCCCCACCACGTGATATCATTTAGCTTCTCTTTTTATCGGACGCAGTGGCCGAATAGGTAGAGCGCAGGCCTCCCGTGCGGGAGATCGGTTGTTCGATTCCCAGTCGAGTCAAATCAATGACTTACAAAATTGATACTTGTCACTTCCTAGCTTGGCGCTCAGCATTAATATGGTAGGGGTATGACTGGTTGGCTCAGTGTCAGGATAATGTGACTGAGTTTGAGTCATGGTGATGGCGGCCTGATTTCCCATTGGGGCAGCACTATAAAGTTACTTTGAGTGTACGCTGTCACAAGTCGGTACCCGTCCTGATATGACCTTAGATGTTGCCAGGATGTAAAAGTCCAACAACCAACCAATTCTTACCGTTACCACCCCACCCCCCTTTTAAAAAAACAACAGATTCGGGTTTTGTTTGTTTGCTGTTTTCAGTGCTGCGATACTACTAGTCTTTTTTTTTTTTAACTTAAATTTTATTCATGGAACAAAGTTATTCTTTTCAACGCCGTGAAAACCAGTTTTCCAGCCATGCTACGACAATACAGTAAGTTATTTCCCCTAATTATTTTTGTTGATGCAGCTATAACTATAAGGTATAGCAATTCCATGGACAGCAATGATAAGCAACGTGGAGGTCCTAACAAGAATGAAAATAAAGAGACAGATAATACAAACGATCAAAAACTGACAAATTAAATACTTTGGCCACATGATACGACACCAGGAATCACAGAGAAGAATACTGGAAGGGAAGATAGAAGGGAAAAGACCAAGAGGGAGAAGGAGAACAACATGGATGGACAACATCACTGAGTGGACAGCAATGAGCTATGCGGAATGCGTGAGAGGAACGAATGACAGTAAGAGATGGAGGTCCATTGCAGCCAACCTTCTTCGAGAAGACGGCACTCATTGATTGATTGATAGCAATAGGTGATAATGTGGATAGACGTGGTAAATAGTAAAAATAACAGAGTTGTGCAATACAGAACATTAATACTTGGAAGTTGGAGGCAGGGCCTGTGTCAGATAATATTCTGACTCCCGTAATAAAATGACTACCCAGTCACTTTATTATGCATAATAAAGACACTCCCCCTATCATATCATGTGACTCCCCGTCAAGTGTCTTATTCGTAATTGTTCTTCTTTTTTTTAATATGAATTAATTGTTACTTTTAGTTAAAGCTGCATAGTCCGATGAAAACATCAAATTTTCAAAACCAAAACAATTGATTCTACATATCTATCTTAGACACTGATGCACTTATTAAACATTTACCGGCACATAGAAGGGACTACTGAGTCAATTAATAGAACCTGTTACTACAGAAGCCTATGGTGATAGAGTTTTGGCAAGCTTGCCAAAATTAATTTACCATGTTTCCATTTCAAATATCTCAAAAGTTGCTTCAAACTAAAGTCAGGTAGATTATAATGAACAATCTCAGAAAATGACAAAAACTCAGAACCATCGGACTATGCAACTTCAAAAGAATCACCGAAAACACATTTTTATTTCAAACAAACCATCTTCTCTAATATACATACACATATATAACAATATTCGTGAAGATCAGTAGCTATACATATCATGTGTTTAAAATAATGAAAAGAGTCGACATATCCCTTAACTCACCGCCAAAACTCTTTGTCCTACAGTCACAATATGATCGGGGAAGTCACTTTATTATGCAATATAATGTGTCTTTGGGGTCACTTTATTATGGTAATCAGAATATTATCTAACATCGGGACTTCAGCACACATTTACAAGTATAGTTATGTATTGCTTGGTAGGTGAGTAGGATAGGACAACAAAATAGCTGATCTACCATATATTTTACACTCGCATAATTTATTATATATCATTATCACATAATATATCATATGTCACCACATGTAATTTTTCACATGCCGTGTCATATGTCATATATTACATATATATATTGCATGCCATATATCATATATCAATTATGATATTCATATGTTGTAAATCATATATCACATATCGCACATTCTATGTTGTATATCATATATCATATACTGTATTCCGTATATTGTATACCATATACTGTATCCCATATGATGTATGCTGTATGCTGTATACCGCATACCATATACAATATATCATATACCATATACTACATCCTATACGCTGTATGCTGCATACCGCATACTGTATATCGTATACCATATACCATATCCTATATGCTGTATACTCTATACCGCATACCGTATTCTGTATATCGTATACCATATACCATATCCCATATGATGTATGATATATACCGCATACTGTATACCATATATCATATACCATATACCATATCCTATACGTTGTATGCTGTATACCACATAATGTATACCATATATCATATATCGTATAGAACATACCGTATATCATATATCATATATCATAAAATGTCATATGTAGCAGGTAGCACGTGTCATGCCTCATGTGGCATGTGGTATTGTCATGTGTTATGAGCTATGTGCTATACGCATTACGCGTCACGCATCACATATCATATATCATATATTGTTGTGATGTATATATTCAAATACATTCATATATATTCATATATATTCATATATGTGATGTAAAATGCATTATGCGAGTATAAATGAAAGGGTAACATGTACATCCTATCTTTCCTCGTGCGCATTGGTGGAGCACCCCCTCCCAGCTGTCGGGTATTGCCGAGCAGGTGCCCCCTCGCGTCACACTTTGGAGGAAAATATCCATATATATATCCAAATATATTCATATATATCCATATATATTCATATATATCCATATATATTCATATATATCCGTATCTATCCATATATATATATATCTATATATATCCATATATATCCATATATATCCATATATATCCATATATATATTCATATATATCCATATACAATATATATATATATATATTAATGGCATGCACTCATTCTACTGTGAATAATTCATTATGCTATGCAGGTTTGCAACTAACGCATATTACAGTAAAACCTCTCTATACCGACCCCTCCACAGATCGACCACTCCCCTATATCGATCGCTTCATTTGGGTCCCAACAATACCAATGTAACCATATTCTAATTCCCTAAAGCGACCACCTCCTTAAATCGACCACTTAAAGTCGGTCCCAATATCGGTCAATTTAGAGAGGTTTTACTGTAGTCCGTATATCTGCACTAAGCCAAAATAGCGGAAAATACCCCTTCACCTCACTTCACTTTGCCATAACCCGTAAGGATCAGCTCTGCCAATTTGGATTTCCACCGCTGTGTATAACTTACAGCGTCATCAAAGGCCAGTTGCTCTCATACCATGTCTATGTGGTGTGGGAGGTTAAAAATCCCTTGGGTCTGTAAAAGTGTAGGCTTGAGCTTTCTATCGACCAGCAGTGGAGAGGGGAAGACCAGTCGTCTTTGACTGGGATTTCCCCTGCTTAAACAACTAATGGACCAACAACAAAAAACTCCTCTCCTGTACACTCTTTGATGTTGTCTTCCCGCCTCTTCTTCAGTCTGCCTGATAATTACTAACTATTAATAGAACTAAATTAGCTCCTAGCTGAGTCATTGCGAGGAGGCCCAGAAACTCTTGAATTGTGTTAATAAGATGTAGGTATGCGCATGACAGGAACCAATGTTCACTTCGTCAATAATATCACATATACAATTGGTGAGTAAGCAGTAATCAAAAATACCTTAGATCTTTGCTAGGTCTTTGTAAATAGATATCTCAAAACTCGTGAATTATGTTAATAAGAACACATGTATAACAGGATAATGTCTGCTTCTGTCATAATATCACACAAACAATTAGTACCTTACTAACCGGGCGCGGTGGCCTAATCGGTAGAGCGCGGGCCTCGTGTGGAAAGTCGGGAGTTCGGTTTCCGATCGAGTCAAACCAATGACTTTCAAATTGATACTTGTCGCTTCCTAGCCTGGCGCTCGGCATTAATAGGATAGGGCAAGCACTGCTTAGTTCAGTGTCAGGATAATGTGACTGAGTGAAATATCTGATTTCCCAGTGCTGACAGGAGGACATTGGAGGTCTTTATATACTCGAAGGCAACATGTTTACACCACGTTCACAACACCGTCGACAACGTTTGAAGCACGGGACAGACGTTACTCGCATGCTAGACATTCGTCAATTAAGTCAATTATGTCAGGACACGTTTGTGATATGTTTGAGCAATGTTAGGCATGCGTGACAGACACATTTGACCAACGTTGAGATACGTTAACCCCACGTTGTCTGAGCGTGGGATGCAAGTTCCTCCCGCTTGTCTGTCACTCTCACATAAGACAACGTTGATCTAACGTAGCCGACACAGCTCTATCGCACGCCTAACGTATCTCGACGTTGGTCTAATATGAGTGTAACATCATTCCAACGTAACTGATTTACGTTGCGATGCTTTGAAAGTTTTGGGTATGTCCAAAACCTTGACGCGAGCTGCAGTAACTCAACGTAACCTGACATATCTCGATGTAACTCGATGTCTGCCTAACGTAAGCGTGACGTAACCCGCCGTACCTCAACGTAATGACCAAAATTCACCTATGTCAGCTCACATTAGCTTGTTACATCGTAGTGTGACAGGGACTTTAGCTAATTTCTCCAGTGTATTCTCTGATGAGATGATGGCCGCTATTTAGAGCAATTGTCACGTGACCTCCTTCATTAACAGAAGATAAAGAAAGAAATCTTCCAAAATCTGCCAGCAGAAATAACAACGTGCAAATACTTGCTTTCAAAGCAATGGTCAGTGTGATTAAATCAAATATATGAGGAAAGATTTTCAAATCTGTCATAAATGGTGCATCAGTCTCAAAAAGGAAAGTTTGTTTTATTTAACAACGCCTCTAAAGCACATCGATGTTTATCATTGGCTATTGGACATCAAACATATGGTCATTCTGACATATAGGCTACTCTTTCCGATAACCAGCAAGGGGTCTTTTATATGCACTTTCCCACAGATAGGACAACACATACCACAGCCTATGATGAACCAGTTGTGGAACACTGGTTGGAATGGAAAATAGCCACAAACTGCAAATGGATCCACTGAGTAGGATCCATCGAATGAACAAAAACCTTCACAGGTGGACACTCTACCACCTAAGCTATGTCTCGGTGCTGGCAGCCCAGCATCAGTCTCAACAACAGGGTGCACGGCTTAAATTTGCATAGTCCGATAAAAGCGCAACATTTTCGAAAGCCAAATATTTATCTAGATTTGATCCTATAGATCTTGCTTAGATACTGGCACACTTATTAAGCATTTGTTATTTGATATAAGGGCCTACTAGGGCACTTTAATAGAATCTGTTGCAGCTGAAACCTACGGAGTAATAGTTTTGACGAGAATGCCAAATTCATTTAGAATGTTTATACTTCAATTATCTCCCAAGTTAGTCATTTAAAGTCATAGTTACTTCCAATTAAAGTAAGGATGATTGCAATAATCAACCTAATATATTTATCACAGAATATGACAGAACCTTAAACCATCGGATTGACAACATAAACGACATGGCCACCTGATTTCATTATCTATTCTTTGCATAAATATTTGGTATATGTTAGCCTAGGTAAATGTTGGTTACCCATTTTATTTTCAAGGATAGCACAGCAGGAACCTGGAATCAATGCTTAATGAGTGAACCAGTATCTGAGTTATATATATATATATACATATATATATACATATATATATATATATATATATATATATAGTATATACATTATGTATACATAATATACTATATATAGTATATATGATCAATCTAGTACTATATATATATGATCAAATCTAGGTAATCTACATATATGATCAAATCTAGGTCAACTACATATATATATGATCAAATCTAGGTAAGCTACATATATATATGATAAAATCTAGGTAAGCTACATGTATATATATGAGCAAATCCAGGTAGGCTACATGTGTATATATGATCAAATGTAGTTAAGCTACTTGTGTGTATATATGATCAAATCTAGATAAGCTACATGTGTATATATGATCAAATCTAGGTAAGGTACATGTATGTGATCAAATCTAAGTAAGCTACATGTATATGATCAAATCTAGGAGAGGTATGTGTATATATATATGATCAATTCCATGTAAGCTACATATATATATATCATCAAATCTAGGTAAGCGACATGAATATATATATGATCAAATCTAGATAAGCTACATGTATATTTATATATATATATGATCAAATCTAGGTAAGCTACATGTATATATATATGATCAAATCTAGGTGAGCACCGTGTGTATATATGATAAAATCTAGGTAAGCTAGATATATATTATTATCAAATCTAGGTAAGCTACATGTATAGATGAACAAATCTAGGTAAGTTACATGTATATATATGATCAAATCTAGGTAAGCTACATGTATATATATAGGTAAGCTACATGGATATATAATCAAATCTAGGTATGCTACATATATATTATTATCAAATCTAGGTAAGCCACATGTATATATATGATCAAATCTAGGTAAGCTACATGTAAATATATATATCAAATCTAGGTAAGCTACATGTATATATATGATCAAATGTAGGTAAGCTACATGTATATATATCATCAAATCCAGGTAAGCTATGTGTATATATATATATGATCAAATCTAGGTAAGCTACATGTATATATATATGATCAAATCTAGGTAAGCTACATGTATATATATGATCAAATCTAGGTAAGCTATGTGTATATATATGATCAAATCTAGGTAACTACATATATATATGATCAAATCTAGGTAAGCTACATGTATATATATGATCAAATCTAGGTAAGCTATGTGTATATATATATGATCAAATATAGGTAAGATATATATATATATGATCAAATCTAGGTAAGCTACATGTATATATATGATCAAATCTAGGTAAGCTATGTGTATATATATATGATCAAATATAGGTAAGCTATATATATATGATCAAATCTAGGTAACTGTTTTTGTTTCGAAAAGCTGATGCTTTGATCGAATTGTGCAGCTTTAAGATGGAGTTCCACATAGATAAAGTTGCATAAATAAGGGAAAGCCATAGCCATGCATGTGCAGAGGACTCGGCCTTGAAGGCTTTTCCCTACAGACCCGTCTAATTGGCTGCATAAGTAGGTCGCTTGTATTCGTAGGATGTTTGTGGTCAGGTGTGTACTTGCTGTCAAACGTGGTATCCAGGCACCAGTCACCTTCTGGATAAATGTATATCGGACCGTGTTGTCTCCAGCCAGTTTGAAGCTTACTCAGGCTATGCATGTATGCACCGGACGTGGTGGCCCAATCAGTAGAGCGCAGGATTCCTGCGCGGAAGGTCGGGAGTTCGAATTCCAATCGAGTCAAACCAATGATTTAGAAAATTGATGCCTGTTGCTTCCTAGCCTGGCGCTTGGCATTACCAGGAAAGGGAAAGGACTGGCTAGCTCAGTACCAGGATAATGTGACTGAGTGGGATATCAGGTCATGGTGTCAGCAGCCTGGTCTCCGAGTGGAGCAGCATTATAAAAGCACAATGAGTGTGCACTGCCACAAGTCGGCACCCCTCCTGATATGACCTTAGATGTTGCTACGACATAAAACCCCAAGCAACAACAATAACAACAATAATATACATGTATGCATATTTATTGATGAAAATATTCATGAATTCACCCTATTCATGCCAACCGTATATATGGGTCCTTGTCTGAGAGGTCAGTACAGCCAACTACACTTGTCCACATGGGATTGGAAATCACTTAAATGGTTTACACCCATAAGTTGCTTAATGCTTACTATTATGGCTCAGTCACACCTTACCGGACTGGGGAAATGGATAGAAAACAGACACTGTCCTGTGAAATACGGCAATGTACGGTTTATATACGGTTGGCATCCGGCATGTCCATTCTCTCTCCAGTGGTGTCCGGTGTGTATGGTGTCAAGTTTTGAACATGCACAAAACTTGTACCGAACAACGGCATACTGACGTGTACGGTCGGTGTCTGTTTTAAGTCCATTTTGTCCGTTTTGTCCATTTCATGTCCGGTACCCTTCCGTAGCAATACCTCAGGGAGTTTGACGCCCCTGCCTTGCAGAGTTGTAAACCACTGCCTTGTGGTACAGGTCCTTGACAGAACTGAAGGCTAAGGGAGCAAACCCTAAACAGAAAACCATGTCACTGTGGCAGCATTAAGGGCGGTTGATGTATGGAACTCCCAACATCTCCCGACCAGCCACTGCAGGGACAAATAGTTTTGCGCCTGTCTTGACATGTTCTTGCCGGTGTGAAACCTCTATTTGCTCCCCGAGAGAGTGCCGCTGGTAACTTGCAAAAGCCAGCAGCACTTCAACACTTTTGCAGGCAGCTTTCATGAAATGTGAGCAGCAGTCAAGTAATGAAAGCAGTATTTGTTGCATCGCGACCGACAGCATGATGATGATGATGACCCTTCCGTTACGTCTCCGGTTTGCTTTCTGCAGTGTCCGTTGATGGTGTTGCGGGAATTCGGTCAGTATATGTTTTCGGCTCATCCGTGATCAGTCCGGTACGTGTCCGTTTGGTGTTTGGTCCGTCCATTAGAAATTCGGTTGTCATTCGGTTATCGTCCAGTTATCATCCGGTAGCTGTTCGTTAATGTACGTTCCTTGTCTGTTTATTGTCCGTTTCGTCCGGCTCCCTTTGCAACATTTCGACACATTTCGGTACATTTTGATACCTAACACCAACGGACTAGACAATTCTTTGTCCGGTTGTGTCCGTTTCCCAATCCGGTAAGCTGTGACAGGCACTTTACATACACACAGTCAATGTATGTACCATACATACACAGGGTAGATTCATCAATGCCGCAGTGCATAGCTTGTACAGGATCCTGGTCACGGCGCCAGTGTTGGTGATGAAATGGGGGGAAATAATGGCACCCAGAGTAGGATTCAAACCCACTCTTCTTACCATTCTGCGACTAGCATGCTAACCATTACACTACCTAGGGTCCCTGATGCAATAACCCTAACCATGCCTACCTGTCTATGTGGCGTCTTACCTGAGAGGTCAGTGGCGACTAATACACTAATATAACAAACATATTATATATGCATCAAATCTAGGTAAGCTACATGTATATATGATCAAATCTAGGTAAGCTACATGTATATATATGATCAAATCTAGGTAAGCTACATGTATATATATGTCAAATCTAGGTAAGCTACATGTATATATTTGATCAAATCTAGGTAAGCTACGTGTATATATATATGTCAAATGTAGGTAAGCTACATGTATATATATGATCAAATCTAGGTAAGCTACATGTATATATATGATCAAATCCATGTAAGCTCTGTGGCAGAGTGGTTAGAGTGTCTGACTTTTTTCTAGGTCAGACTCCTAATCTGAAGGTCGGTGGTTCGATTACCCGTGCCCCCACCTCTGCCAATGTGGAATTCCACCGCTGTGGATAACTTACAGCATCATCAAAGGCCAGTTGCTCTCATACCATGTCTATGTGGTGTGGGAGGTTAAAAATCCCTTGGGTCGGGAAAAGTGTAGACTCGGGCTTTCTATCGACAAACTGTCTAATGGTGAAAACAAGTCTATTCAGGCTTATCCATAATAAGCAATATAAATCTTCAAGAAAAAAGCTACGTGTATATATATGATCAAATCTAGGTAAGCTATATGTGTATATGGTCAAATCTAGGTAAGCTACATGTATATATATATGATCAAATCTAGGTAAGCTACATGTGTATATATGATCAAATCTAGGTAAGCTACATGTATATATATGATCAAATCTAGGTAAGCTACATGTATATATATGATCAAATCTAGGTAAGCTACATGTATATATATATGTTAAAGTATATGATAGCCTAGGTAATAAGCTATCATACATTTGATCATATATATACATATATACAAATTACCTAGTAAACATATATATATATTTAAAACTGCATATCTGGTCACGTTGCCAGCTGCATATTATAGACAACTGCGTTATTATACACAACGGTGTGTAATTCCCATTTTCACCACAGCGGCGCCACCTGCGTGTGTCAATTATCTACCATTAACCAACACAGCGTGTAATATTACATATAATCAACTCCTTAAATTTATCACGTGAGTCACTTTAAAAAAACATCCAAATAGATTAAATTGAATAATGCTTTGGTATCTCAAGAAACCAATGCACCTGCCTTGGTCTTAGTTATCAGTCGACTGTTATCCGAAGTACTAAATTATCATTACACGACAATAAAACAAAGCACGTAGAATCAACATCTTTTACTCAAAATTATATGTGAGCTTCATCGTATTAAAGCGGCATAATCCAATAAAAGCATAACAATTTCGGAACCAAAGCACTTATTTAGATTTGCTACTAAGCATCCACCTTAGATACTGGCGTACTTGCTAAGCATTTGTTGCCCTTTCATAGGAGCGGGATGTCGCTCAGGCGGTAGAGTGTCCACCTGTGAAGGTGTCATTCATCCTATCGATCCTGTTCAGTGGACACATTTGCAGTTTGGGCTATTTTCCATTCCAACCAGTGGTCCACAACTGGTTCATCAAAGGCTGTGGTATGTACTGTCATGTATGTGGGAAAGTGCATATAAAAGACTGCTTGCTGCTTATCAGAAAGAGTAGCCCATGTGGCGGAAGCAGGTTTCCTCCAAAGAAATGTCAGAATGACCATATTTTTGACGTCCAATAGCTGATGGTAAAAATCAATGCGCTCTAGAGGCGTCGTTAAATAAAACAAACATTTTTTATTGCCCCTTGCTGTTCATGTGTTATCCTGCATTTGTCTTTGATGTTTTATTTACCTCATTAGTTTGACGTCCAATAGCCGATGGTAAAAATCAATGCGCTCTAGAGGCGTCGTTAAATAAAACAAACATTTTTTATTGCCCCTTGCTGTTCATGTGTTATGCTGCATTTGTCTTTGAGGTTTTATTTACCTCATTAGTGCACGGGTAAATAAAACCTAAGATGTTCAGCATTTTGGTGCACACACTAACGTTTATTTGGCTTGTTTCTTCTTCAAATAGCTCCAAAGGTAACCGTTCAAAATAAAAGTTACTTCAAACTAAATTCACGTTTAGTTTGAAGTTTAATTTAGTTTGATTATGTTGATAACCCTAATATAGCAATGACAGAACCTAAAAATCATAAGATTGTGTAACTTTAAGAATATTTAATTGATATGCAGGTTTATTAACATGTAGCTTAGAACTAATTACTTTTTTGGTGTTATTGGTATTATTTTAATCAATTTGTTAGTGATTTGCGTGTTAACCTGAAACCTCAGATACCAGCAAAAATCAATACTAACTTTCACTCGGGATTCATACCCTTGCAATCATTTCTAAATACTTACCTCGCAATTATTTAATAATTGTAATAACATAAATTGAAAAGGAGCCAACCCTTTAAAATCGACTGCATTTAAAAAATATTGAAATGTTTGTATTTACTTTCTTAATCGCGCGCTTGTGTGTAGGGGGTATTTTTAAGTACAACCTCAGTACATCAAGACATGTTCTCGCTTTTTTTTTTTTTTTTTGGTCCATTAGTTGTTTAAGCAGGGGAAATTTCAGTCATAGACTACTGGTCTTCCTCATTCCACTGCTGGTCGATAGAAAGCCCGAGCCTACACTTTTACCGACCCAAGGGATTTTTAACCTCCCACACCACATAGACATGGTATGAGAGCAACTGGCCTTTGATGACGCTGTAAGTTATACACAGCGGTGGAAATCCAAATTGGCAGAGCTGGGGGCACGTGGAATCGAACCGCCGACCCTCAGATTAGGAGTCTGATCTAGAAAAAAGTCAGACACTCTAACCACTCCGCCACAGAGAAAGCATTAAGGCTATTCCGAGTTCCGCTGGTCCCTCAGTAAGAAACTGAGGCTGAGACCCATCACCCCCGGGTCACAGCTACAGCACACAAGGCGGAAGATGGGGGAGGTGGTGAATAGACGAGATCACAGTTCTGACTGCGCATGCGCTGAAAACGGTGTTGGGAGCAAAGCAATGGCTTATGGCCATTGAGTTTGTCGTTTACTGCCATTTTATTCAAAATTAATAGAAATACATAACAATTTGGCACAAACATGGATGGAAGGATGCAATATAATAATATAATGAATATGTTTAAGACACAACTCTCCATAATTAAGCATTTTGAGTTAAGAAACATACAATTTCAGTCACTTTACAGGTTAATGTTTACATCACCATTGATTAGCCATAAGTAATTCTTGTTCTAAATATTAAAATGTCAAATGTGTCAATAAAAACTTGTTTCAAAGAAATATATAACCAATATCTGATTAACCCTACTCATTTTCTATTTCTACATTTATCATTAACCATAGGATATAAATAAAAACATGAATAAAATAAGTAAAATTGACTCTGGCTATGGCTCTAACACTAGTCTGAGTACCCAGATTTGTATAAATCTAAATGCACATGGCATAAGATGTGCTGATTATATTGATGTAAATGCAATGCTGAATAAAAGATTAATATCTTAATTTATTATATATATTTTTTTTATTTAGTGTTCTATGTTTCAAACAAGAGCTGAGATGAGCTGAAACTAGCACATTTCATAACTGCACCCAGTTTATTAGCATGTGCCATGTGCTTCTTGCAGGTTTGTTTTGCTCTGACATATCCCACAATGGACCGCATGGCTGGAACGGTGATGTCGTCTATACACATCCACCATGACACAGGAAGTGACATTTTATCTCACCTAAGATATTTGCTAAGACAATTTCACTGCAATCTCCATTGGGAATAAAGATGTATTGCAATAATCCTACCAGGTTTGGTCACCAGGAGGCACGTGATTAAATGTGAAAAGGGAGTTTAAATTATAAAGTGTACACTGAAGGATTGGATAGGACAGGAGGGAGCCCATGTACCACCTTTCGCATTGTAAGCTCTAGCTGTGACCCGGCATGCTGGGTCCTTACTGAGGGACCAGTGGAACTAGGAAAACCTGTATTACTAGAGGTGCATTGTATCGCAGGCACTGACAATCGCCATCTTACTTGGTTGATTGTTGGAGTTTTACATCCTGGCAACATCTAAGGTCATATCGGGATGTGTACCAACATGTGACAGTGCGCACTCATTGCAACTTCATAGTGCTGCCACACTGGGGAATCAGGCTGCCAGCACCATCGCCCGATATCCCACTCAGTCACATTATCCTGACACTGAGCTAACCAGTTCTTGCCCTGTCATATTAATGCAGAGCACCAGGCTAGGAAGCGACAAGTATCAATTTGGTAAGTCATTGGTTTGACTCGACCGGGAACCGAACTTCCGATCTCCCGCACGCGGGGCCCACGCTCTACCGATTTGTCCACCGCACCCGGTGACAATCGTCTTCAGATCAGTGAAAGTGAAATGACGTGTTTAATAATCGATATGACATCAATATCACCTGATAACAAAAGATAGCGAGTCAGATATAATGGAGCTCAACAATGGAAACTCACGCGCAGTATTAATCAACAACTTCCCTATATATACATACATGTATATTAACATATGTATATGCATATATATATATATATATATATATATATATATATATATGTAGTACGCACTGACCTCTTCGGCAAGGAGCCACATAGTTAGTTGGGCCTGGATAGGATGATGACATCAGGGAACCTAGGTGGTTCAATAGATAGCACACGAGCCCGGAATGCAAGAGGGACAGAAAATTGGTCATTCACAATCCCATATTACATTTCTATTAAATCCTGTTTGTTTTTCACAAAACATATAAAACCTATAGGTATAGTAGGTGTGTGATGCCAAACTTATTATATGCGACGCCGACAACTTATGAGGAAGGGCCCACACATTGGAGGATCAGCAGAAGGACAAAGAATGAAGATATAATTGGCCAATTTTCGGTGTTCAGGCACAAATACATGTAGTTTGAGGAAAAAAGAAAATAAATACCATTAAGGCGATTATTTTGTTCTTGCCCCATGCACCAATTGACCTATTTTCATGGGACTGACTCACATATATGTAGATATCTATATATATATATACATAGTTGTGACACTTAGTATGGGAGACTACAAAGAGTGAGACCGTGAGGTCCAATGGGGGCGCCACCAGTACAATCACAGACAAATCAGTTATAAATGATAATTGAGTACATTATGTTTTGTTGGTATGTTTCATCCTGACGCTATCTAATTTAAGGCCCTGTCACACTACGATGTGATGACGTCAGCGTAGGCACAACGTGAAAATAATGATATCACGTCGAAGTTATCGGCGTAATATGCAAATTCGGGACGTGAATGCCGGATAGTTGACGAGAGCGTAACGTCGGTAAAGCATAGTGATCACATCATTTAATGAGAGAGGACAACGTAATGACGCTCACGGAACGTTATGAACGTTATTCCATTGCCAGAACTATGTTGCTTTACGTTACCTTACGTTACTTACGTCATTAAATGTTGGCGAAACGCTGAACATACGTTCTCCTGACGTTCTCCTGACATTCTCTTGACGTTCTCCTGACGTTCCCATTATGCCTCATGGACGTTTCCACCGGCTTTAATGTGGGTCAACGAGTGGAACATAGTGGAACGTAGTGGAACGTAGTGGAAAGTAGTGGAACCTAGTGAGGAACGTTTGACTAAGGTCCGTTTAAGGTCATTGACGTTCGTCGAACGTGTACAGAACGTATGGCGAACGTAAACCCTTACGTTTGCGTCACGTCGAAAGTTTTGAACAGGTTCAAAACCTTGACGTGTGCCGACGTAACACGACGTAATGTGACGTATCTCGACGTCAGTCTAACGTCATTCTGACGTCATCAAAATGTAACCAAATGTACGGCAACATAATGACGCAAAGTGATCACGTCAGGCTCACGTTGGCTCGTTACGTCGTAGTGTGACAGGGGTATAAGGCCATACCAGGACAGGTCCGTCATTGCCCTTCCTCCTCCTCTTCCCCTATTCTCCCCTCGCTTTCCCTTTCCTCCCCTTCTCCTCCCCTCCCTCTATCCTACACTCTCCCTGTTCCCCCCTTCCACCCCTTCTCCTCTCACTCCTCTCTCCCTCCTCCTCTTCCCCTCTCATCCCTCGGACATTCCATTCTCTTCCTCCTCCTTTTTCCCTCTCTTCTGCTCCTTCTATCAGTCCCCTCTCTCTCCCTACTCCCCCATCCTCTTCCCCTCTCCCCCTCTGTCATTCCCCTCTCTCCCTGCCCCCTCCTCATCCCCTTCCCCTCTCCTCCCTCTGTCATTCCCCTCTCTCCCTGCCCCCTCCTCATCCCCTTCCCCTCTCCTCCCTCTGTCATTCCCCTCTCTCCCTGCCCCCTCCTCATCCCCTTCCACTCTCCTCCCTCTGTCATTCCCCTCTCTCCCTGCCCCCTCCTCATGCCCTTCCCCTCTCCTCCCTCTGTCATTCCCCTCTCTCCCTGCCCCCTCCTCATCCCCTTCCCCTCTCCTCCCTCTGTCATTCCCCTCTCTCCCTCCCCCCTCCTCATCCCCTTCCCCTCTCCTCCCTCTGTCATTCCCCTCTCTCCCTGCTCCCTCCTCATCCCCTTCCCCTCTCCTCCCTCTGTCATTCCCCTCTCTCCCTGCTCCCTCCTCATCCCCTTCGCCTTTCCTCCCTCTATCCATCCCCTCTCTCTCCCTACTCCCTCATCCTCTTCCCCTTTCCTCCCTCTGTCATTCCCCTCTCTCCCTGCTCCCTCCTCATCCCCTTCCCATCTCCTTCCCCCCTCTCTCTCCCTGTTCCCTCCTCCTCCCTTTCCCATCCTCTCCCTTTATCCTTCCCCTGTCTCTTCCTGTTCCCTTCTATCCCTCCCCGCCTTCCCCATTCCTTCCCCTTCATACCCATAACCCCTTCCCTTCTCCTCTCTCTCCCTCCTCCCTCCCCCTCCATTTCCCCTCATCTCCTTCTATCCTTGCCCTCTCTCTCCCTACTCCTTCATCCCCTTCCCCTCTCCTCCATTTATCATTCCCTTCTCTCCCTGTTCCCTCCTATCCCTCCCCTCCTTCCCCATGGCTTGCCCTCCATACCCCCCACCCGCCCCCTCGAGTGCCACATGAACAATCAGGTGTCTAGCTCGTGGGTGGGTGGGTGGGTGGGTGGGTGTGGGGGGTAGCATCTCGAGGTCACTTCACTGTTCTCTACATTATCACTAAACACCATCGTCACGACAATTGAATAGGCGTGTACGTGTAACTATACATGTAGTCAATTAACTACTTAATCAGCTGTCCATCAGACAAAGAAAGAAGACAATTCTAGAATCATGCAATTGACTACATCACAGTTCCGACTGCGCATGCGCTGAAAACGGCGTTTGGAGCAAAGCAAAGGTGTATGCCCATCGAGTTTGTCGATACGCGTAGGGCAAAACTGGCATTTTATTCAAAATAACTAGAAATACATAGCAATTTGGCATAAAAATGGACTGAAGGATGCAATATAATGAATGTGTTTAAGACATAACTCTCCATAAACCATAGAATATAAATAAAAACATGAATAAAATAAATAAAACTGACTCTGGCTATGGCTCTAACACTAGTCTGAGTGCCTAGATTTGTCTAAATCTAAATGCACATGGCATAAGATGTGCTGGTTTTATTGATGTAAATGCAATGCTGGATAAAAGATTAATATCTAAATTTATTATATATATATTTTTAGTTGGTATTCTATGTTTCAAACAAGAGCTGAGATGAGCTGTAACTAGCAGATTTCATAGCTACACCCAGTGTATTAGCTTGTGCCATGTGCTTCTCGCAGCTTTGTTTTGCTCTGATGCATCCCACAATGCACCGCGCCGCTACCGTGATGTAGTCTATACCATGTGATGCATATTCAGCGAGTGCATGCTACTTTTGTGGAACTGGAATTGTATGCAGTTACTATTACAATTAATAGTTCATCTATATTATGCTTCTATTATCGAACAGGATTTTCATGTGGTTATCATTGCAATTAATATTGTCATTTATGTAACAACAAATTGCACTGAATGGCCAGAAGACCAGTGCTCTGGTGCTGACAAAGGGCATTATTCGATGAATAAAATACATTGAGTCAAAAACAGTTTACATGGCCTACATGTGTCATTTGTTTCGTGCTTATGACTGAGTGCATTGATCCTAGTTTGGTCCCTTATATTGGGTGATATTGAATATAGATGCCACGACATGTTCTACAATATGACGTGTTATGTAATATATTATCATGGGGGGTTATGAAAATGGGAAATAGTGTGCCAAAGCAGGATTCGAACCCACACTTCCTGTCATCCCGGTGCAGTGTCAGTCTGAACAGCAGGAGGAACCAGTCAGATACCCATTAATTAAGACCTTGTCCCTAGACCTTGTTTACATGCATTACTAATACCGTGACACCAAATTAAAGCTCCGAGCAAGACGAATGTCAATTTTCACTTAGCGAGTGAAAAGTGGCTCAATTGATTGTCAAAATGGCGACAGTTATATAAACAGGTGGTTAGATCTAGGTCACACAGAGAAAGTGAATGTCTTTATCTGGTTCAGTCGATAACATTGATAAGGTGGAGATGGCCCACTTGGCGACGGTGGAATATTGTATTACCAGGTGAGATAAGACTATGGCACATGCCTATCCGTTATTGTTGAAGTTTATTGCATGATATGGGTTTTAAGCAGGAGGCCTCAATATAGCAGGGCCGATATTAAAGTTGCATGGTCCCATGGCATTTGAATTTTTGCCTTATTTTTTAGATAAATATATCAAATTGATCGTTACGAGCTACTAATCATTAGTCCGGAGTGATTTTGATTAAAGATGATTAGTTTTGAAGTAATTTGAACTGAAAGAACCAAAAATAATTTTGACAAGCTTGTCAAAAGTCCTGTGGCTATGACCCAGATGGTCATCTCGCGGTGAGCACGTGATGTGAGATGACCCTGCACAGTAGGCCTACTTGGTTGGGGGGGAGGCTAATGAGGTCATGAGATTGGCCTAGTTGGTTAATGGTATCCCTGCATAATGGGTGTTTCAAAGTGAGTGTCTAGCTTGAGTGAGGGGTGAGCTTATAAATTCACTGGCTATTCTGTATATGTTGTCCCAAATCATTAGCTAATACACCAGTATCTAAGTTGTATATATAGGATCAAATGTAAGTAGTTTTAATTTTGACAAAATTATATTTCATCGGCCCATGCAACTTTAAACGACCTGGTTGCATGCTTCCTTTAGATATTGAAGCAGGGAGCGGGACGTAGCTCAGGCGGTAGAGTGTCCATCTGTGAAGGTGTGGATCATCTGATCGATCCTGCTCAATGGACACATTTGCAGTTTGGGCTATTTTCCATTCCAACCTGTGGTCCACTAACGTATATGTGACCGGGCCTTAAGAGCTTTGTAAAGTTCTGGAAGTTTCTGGATATGGAGCATTCTCAGAAACTGTATATCACTTTTGTGATATGGAAACCAAAAGTGAAAACATTCCAAATAATATCAGAAAACATTCCAAATAATAGCAGAATCCATATGTTGTGCATATGTCAGAGTTGAATTTTTGTTCTCACTTTTTATTTTGATCTTATACAAATTGAGAACGTTAAAATTAGCCATGTAGCATTCATCAATAACATTATTTTTGATCAAAATCCATAACATCATTTTAGCACATACAATAAATTCAAAACACAAAGGAATTGTTTCTTACATGAAAAAAAGTTGAAAAAAATGTTTGGGTAGATGTATGGTGTCAAAATACAAATTTTCATATTTTCACTTTCGCACAAAACATTGAGGATATTTTGGATACATTTTGATCGATAGACTAAACACATATAGTATTGCTAACATACTTAATACACCGAGTCAATAATAACTATCTGACGTACTACCCCCCAAAAAGAAAGCTAAATCATTAATAATATAATGATGAAACCAAAAATGTGGTACACAATTTCTGAGAATGCCCATATATACATACATATGCAGTAGCTAACATTATGAGAAGTGCTTGCAAACGTTCCCAAGTTTACCAGCATTACTCATCTACAGGCATTACTCAGTCGGGCGTGTCTGAAGAAAGTTTATTTTTATTAATATTTATTTTTATTTCACAATTTAATATAGACTTCTAATGGTGTTAATCACCGCCTCATCCTTATACTGCGACAACCAACCAACCCACCCACCAACACACCCACGAACCCACCCACCAACACATCAACCCATCCACACACACACACACACACCAAGCAACACACCCACCCACCAACCCACCAACACACACACCCACCAACGCACCCACCAACCAACCCACCAACACACCCACCAACACACACACCAACACACACCAACACACCCACCCACCAACACACCCACCAACACACCCACCAACACACCCACCAACACACCCACCAATACACCCACCAACACACCCACCAACACACACACCAACACACCCACCAACACACACACCAACACACCCACCAACACACCCACCAACACACCCACCAACAGACCCACCAACACACCCACCAACACACCCAACAACACACCCACCAACACACCCACCAACACACCCACCAACACACCCACCAACACACCCACCGACACACCCACCAACACACCCACCAACACAACCACCAACACACCCACCAACAGACCCACCAACACACCCACCAACACACCCAACAACACACCCACCAACACACCCACCAACACACCCACCAACACACCGACCGACACACCCACCAACACACCCACCAACACAACCACCAACACACCCACCAACAGACCCACCAACACACCCACCAACACACCCACCAACACACCCACCAACACACCCACCAACACACCGACCGACACACCCACCAACACACCCACCAACACAACCACCAACACACCCACCAACCAACCCATGAGCGCGAACCCGAAATCTCCGATGCCGAGAACAATGTGCATCTATTTCGATCCTAATTAATTGCCACTGACTCATTTTTGTGCGGAACTACAAAAGCGGCCGGCCGGGCAGCGTTAGGAAGAAGAAGGTGGTGGGTTATATACGTAGTTTGGTGACCGCACGCACCTCCACCCGGCACCGCCCCGCCAGCCCGCGTTAACGTGATCCAGGGTGCACGTCGCCCACAGTTCACATCCTCCTCAGTTCACATGCTCCTCAGTTCACAGCCTCCTCAGTTCACAGCCTCCTCAGTTCACAGCCTCGTTAGTGCACAGCCTCGTCAATTCAGAGCCTCCTCAGTTCACAGCACCTCAGTTCACAGCCTTGTCAGTTCGCAGCCTCATTAGATAACAGCCTCGTCAATTCACAGCCTCGTCAGTTCACAGCCTCGCTAGTGCACATCCTCATCAATTCACAGCCTCCTCAGTTCACAGCCTTCTCAGTTCACATCCTCATTAGTGCACAGCCGCGCCAATTCACAGCCTCCTCAGTTCACACCCTCGACAGTTCACAACCTCATCAGTTCACAGCCTCGTTAGTGCACATCCTCATCAATTCACAACCTCATCAGTTCACAGCCTCGTCAATTCACACCCTCATCAGTTTAATCCTCATCAGTTCACAGCCTCATCAATTCAGACCCTCGTCAGTTCACAGCCTCGTCAGTTCACAGCCTCATCAGTTCACAGCCTCGTCCGTTCACATCCTCGTCAGTTCACATCCCTGTCAGTTAACATCCTCCTCAGTTCACAGCCTCATCAGTTCACAACCTCGTCAGTTCAAATCCTCGTCAGTTCACGGCCTCGTCAAGTCACAGCCTTGTTAGTGCACAGCCTCGTCAATTCACAGCCTCCTCACTTCACAGCCTCCTCACTTCACAGCCTCCTCACTTCACAGCCTCCTCAGTTCATAGCCTCATCAGTTCACAACCTCATTAGTGCACAGCCTCGACTGTTCACAGCCTCATCAGTTCACAGCCTCCTCAGTTCACAGCCTCCTCAGTTCATAGCCTCGTTTGTGCACATTCTCGTCAATTCACAACCTCATCAGTTCACAGCCTCGTCAATTCACATCCTCATCAGTTCAATCCTCATCAGTTCACAGCCTCATCAATTCACATCCTCGTCAGTTCACAGCCTCGTCAGTTAACAGCCTCATCAGTTCACAGCCTCATCCATTCACATCCTTTTCAGTTCACATCCTCGTCAGTTCACATCCTCCTCAGTTCACAGCCTCCTCAGTTCACAGCCTCCTCAGTTCACATCCTCGTCAGTTCAAGGCCTCATCAATTCACAGCCTCATCAGTTCACAGCCTTGTTAGTGCACAGCCTCGTCACTTCACAGCCTCCTCAGTTCACATCCTCCTCAGTTCACAGCCTCCTCAGTTCACAGCCTCCTCAGTTCAAGTCCTCCTCAGTTCAAATCCTCGTCAGTTCAAGGCCTCATCAATTCACAGCCTCATCAGTTCACAGCCTTGTTAGTGCACAGCCTCGTCACTTCACAGCCTCCTCAGTTCACATCCTCCTCAGTTCATCACAGCCTCATTAGTGCACAGCCTCGACAGTTCACAGCCTCCTCAGTTCACATCCTTGTCAGCTCACAGCCTCGTCAATTCACAGCCTCGTCAATTCACAGCCTTGTCAGTTCACAGTCTCGTCAAGTCACAGCCTCCTCAGTTCACAGCCTTGTCAGTTCACAGCCTCGTCAGTTCACAGCCTCGTTAGTGCACAGCCTCGACAGTTCAGAGCTTTGACAGTTCACACCCTCATCAGTTTACATCCTCATCAGTTGACATCTTTGTCAGTTCACAGCCTCATCAATTCAAAGCCTCCTCAGTTCACAGCCTTGTCAGTTCACAGCCTCATTAATTCACAGCCTCATTAGTGCACAGCCTCAACAGTTCACAGCCTTGACAGTTCACATCCTCATCAGTTCACATCCTCATCAGTTCACAGCCTCGTCAATTCACAGCCTTGTCAGTTCACAGCCTCGTCAGTTCACAGACTCGTCAGTTAACAGCCTCATCAGTTCACAGCCTTGTCAGTTCACAGCCTCATCAGTTCACAGCCTCGTTAGTGCACAGCCTCGACAGTTCACATCCTCATCAGTTCACATCCTCATCAGTTCACATCCTCATCAGTTCACAGCTTCGACAGTTCACATCCTCATCAATTCACATCCTCCTTAGTTCACAGCCTCATTAGTGCCCAACCTCTGTTGAGAAATGTCCCACTAATACCAGGCTCTGACTGCGCCGATCAGATGGCGGCGGGTTGTTGGCTGTCGAATGTCGGCTGTCGAATATTGGTGGTCGGAGGTCAGTTGTCGGTTGTAACTTAATATAAGCAGTCGACTGTTAGCTGTCGGCAGTCGGATGTTGTCTGTCGGGTATTAGCTGTCAGTTGTCACTTGTCGGTTGTTGGTTGTCGACTCTCGGTTGTCGGAAGGTGGCTGTTGTCTGTCTGCTATTAGCTGTCATTTGTTGGTTGTTGGTTGTCAGTTGTCAGTTGTCGATTGTTGGCTATTGGTTCTTGATTGTCTTTGTTGGATATCGGTTGCCAGATGTCGGCTGTCAATTGTCAGAAATTTGTTGTTGTTGTCTATCGGCTATCGATAGCCAGCCAGCTCTCAGTTGTCAGCTGTCGTTCTGTTGTCGGCTGTCGATTGTCGATCGCCGGTTGTCGATCGTCGGTTGTCGGTCGTCGGTTGTCGGTCGTCGGTTGTCGGTCGTCGGTTATCGGTCGTCGGTTGTCAGTCAGCGGTTGTCGGTCGTCGGTTGTCTGAGGCATGTTGTCAGCTGTCGGAAGTCGGGTTGGGGGGTAGAAACTCGATGGGCTGCATGCTCTGTGAAAAAGGTTGTATAGAGGATTTCCACCACTGACACACCACCCCTTCTGGCGAGATTGGCAAGGGGTAATCTGGCTAGCAAGTAATGTGGCTGCCTGCCTGTGAAACACAAGGCTGTCAAAGTTGCATAGTCTGATGAAAGCATCAAATTTTCAAAAGCTAAGCCTTCATGTAAATTTGAACCTACATATGCAACTAAGATACTGTAAAGTCATTGTCACACCTCACCGGACTGAGCACCGGAGACCAGCGGACAAAGAATTGTCTAGTCCGTGCTTTCCGGTGACAAAATGTATCGAAATGTATCGAAATGGAGCGGAATTGGGTCAATTGGTGGCGGGTGACCAGACAAGTACCGTACATGTACCATACATGTACCGGATGAGTACCGGACGAGTACCGGACTAGAACCGGACACGTAACGGATGGGTACCGGACATGTACCGGACAAAACGGATAAACCAGACACCAATGGATGGGTACCGGACATGTACGGATGGGTACCGGATGGGTACCAGATGGGTACCGGATGGGTACCGGACATACCGGACATGTCAGTCCGGCGGTGTCCGGTAGAAGTTTTGTGCATGTTCAAAACTTGTACCGGACACCGCCGGACACCACCGGACACCGCCGGATGGGTACCAGACATGTACCGGACATCACCATACAGTACCGGACAGTGTCCAGTTCTCCAGTCCAGGAAGGCCTTTACAGTTATTAAGCATTTGATGCTACATAGAAGGGACTACTGAGGCCAATTAGCAGAACCTGTTACTACTGAAGCCTATTTGGTCAGAGTTTTGGCAAGCTTGCCAAAATTAACTTACCATGTTTTCACTTCAAATATCTCCTAAATTAGTCATTTTCAAGCAGAGTTATCTCAAGCTAAAGTAAGATAGATTATAATGATCAATCTAATATACTTATCTCAGAAAATGACAGAAAATCAAAACCATCGGACTATGCAACTTTAACAGGGCCACCTAAAAATGGTATTAGGAAACCATACACAAAAAGTACAGCTAACTCCGACCAAGTCACACGCCGTAGTTAATTAGAATAATTGTTTGTTAGTTTGTTTGTTATTGTTTTACGTCCTAGCAAAATCTATGGTAATATCAGGACGGGTACCAACTTGTCACAGTGTATACTCATGGTGACTTTATAGTGCTGCCCCACTGGAGAACCAGGCCACCAGCACTATGACCTGAATATGACATGTAAAGGTGGTATTCAGAAAGAAATGAAAAGAATAGCTAACTCCAACCATGGTCGACAGTCTGGTCTTTATTTGTTTGTTTGTTGGAGTTTTATGTCCTGGCAACATCGAACGTCATATCAGCACGGGTACCAACTTGTGAAGTACACACTCGTGGTGACTTTATAGTTCTTCCCCACTGGGAGCCCAGGCCACCAGCACCAGGATCTGATTTCGCAGTCAGTCCTGATAATGAGCTAACTGGTCCGTGTTCTATCCTAGAAATGCAAAGCACCAGCCTAGGTAGCGACAAGTATTTATTTTGTAAGTCATTGCTTGGGGTCGACCGGGAACCGAACTCCTGACCTTCTGCACGGGAAACCTGCGCTCTATCGATTCGGCCAACGCGTTCGGTCGGTCTTTTGTTGATTCAAATAATTGGATATATATATTTATATATATATATATATATATATATATATATATATATATATATATGCAAAAGAATGGTATTCGGCTAACAATATAGTAACACAATGAGTTGAGTGTTCGTCTCCGATTTTGGTAGATCGTGGGATTCGACCCATGGGTACGAACCCTGGTTGAGTCAAACCAGTGACTTAAACATTGATACATGTCACTTCCTAGCCAGGAACTTGTCATTTTTATGATAGGGCAAGGACTGGTTGACTCAGTATCAGGATAATGTGACTGAGTGGGATATCAAGACATGGTGTTTGTGGCCTGGTATCCCAGTGGGGCAGCACTATGAAGTCGCCATGAGTGCGCACTATCACAAGTCGGTACCCATCCTGATTTGACCTTAGATGTTGCCAGGACAAAAAATTCCAGCAACCAACCAACCACGGTTGCGAACAAATAAGACAGTCAAATTCACTCATTTAATTTTAAACTTCTGATTAAAGATGCGTCGTCGTATTAACAACAGTCACCCTGGCTCCACCTTTTGTTCACGAGACCAATTTGGCTGCATCCACGCACTGTGTGTCAGCCCGCCTGCCGGCCTACCCGCCTACCCACCTGCCAGCCTGCCAGCCTGCCAGCCTGCCTGCCAGCCTGCCTGCCAGCCTGCCTGCATACCAGCCTGCCAGCCTGCCAGCCTGCCCGCCTGCCTGCCTGCCTGCCTGCCTGCCTGCCTGCCTGCCTGCCTGCCTGTCTGCCTGCCCGCCTTCCCGCCTGCCTGCCCGCATGCCTGCCCGCCTGCCTGCCTGCCTGCCCGCCTGCCCATCTCGGGAGGTCATGACCTTGTACTTGACTTGAGCCGTCTCGGTAATGCGGATGACTTTGGGCATGGCAGGTTATTACCGGAATAGGTCGCTATTTCTGGACACGACACAGTAGGTTCGTCGGTTTAACTCGGCCTCCCGCAATATATGGTCATTTAGAAAGTATACACATACTCTAAATATATATATGTCTATATATCTATGTGTCTGTGTTTCTATGCATCTGTATATCTATTCATATAATATATATCTGTATATCTATTCATCTATCTACCTATCTGAGTATCTACATTTCTACCTAGAGATATAAAGATACAGAGATACGGAGATACTCTATCAGGTATAGGGAAACAGATATATGTATATATGTATATCTATATACATGTACATGTAAATATCTATATTATACTATATGTGTCTATAGATATATGATCTATATATCTCTATTTATTTTTATATATTTAATATCTAGATATTTATTTGTATATATTTAATATCTAGCTTTATATATGTACGTATCAGTCCCTATCTATATCTATTTATCTATATCCATATATCTATTTATCTACTTATTTATAATATGCTGCCTAATTCATTATGACGAAATAAATAACGATTGAGTTACCATTAATAAATACCCCCTGCAACTTAACCCGATAGTGGTGCCACTGCTGACTGTTGCTGGTTCCAGTCATGCTGGCTGCTGTACCTGGTTCCAGTCGTGCTGTTGTATGTTGCTGGTTCCAGTTGTGCTGTTGTATGTTGCTGGTTCCAGTCATGCTGGTAGCTGTTGCTGGTTCCAGTCATGCTGGTAGCTGTTGCTGGTTCCAGTCATGCTACTGACGGCTGCTGGTTCCAGTCATGATGGTAGCTGTTGCTGGTTCCAGTCAGGCTACTGACTGTTGCTGATTCCAGTCATGCTGCCTGCTATTACTGGTTCCAGTCATGCTGCTGACTGTTGCTAGTTCCAGTCGTGCTGTTGACTGTTGCTGGTTCCAGTCATGCTGGTAGCTGTTGCTGGTTCCAGTCATGCTGCTGACTGTTGCTGGTTCCAGTCCTGCTGCTGACTGTTGCTGGTTCCAGTCATGCTGCTGACTGTTGCTGGTTCCAGTCATGCTGCTGACTGTTGCTGGTTCCATTCCTGCTGCTGACTGTTGCTGGTTCCAGTCGTGCTACTGACTGTTGCTGGTTCCAGTCGTGCTACTGACTGTTGCTGGTTCCAGTCGTGCTCGTAGCTGTTGCTGGTTCCAGTCGTGCCATTGACTGTAGCTGGTTCCAGTCCTGCTGCTGACTGTTGCTGGTTCCAGTCATGCTGCTGACTGTTGCTGGTTCCAGTCATGCTGCTGACTGTTGCTGGTTCCAGTCGTGCTACTGACTGTTGCTGGTTCCAGTCGTGCTACTGACTGTTGCTGGTTCCAGTCGTGCTGGTAGCTGTTGCTGGTTCCAGTCGTGCTGGTAGCTGTTGCTGGTTCCAGTCGTGCTATTGACTGTTGCTGGTTCCAGTCATGCTACTGACTGTTGCTGGTTCCAGTCATGCTGGTAGCTGTTGCTGGTTCCAGTCGTGCTAATGACTGTTGCTGGTTCCGGTCATGCTGGTAGCTGTTGCTGGTTCCAGTTGTGCTGTTGACTGTTGCTGGTTCCAGTCATGCTGCTGACTGTTGCTGGTTCCAGTCATGCTGCTGACTGTTGCTGGTTCCAGTCATGCTGGTAGCTGTTGCTGGTTCCAGTCGTGCTGCTGACTGTTGCTGGTTCCAGTCATGCTGCTAACTGTTGCTGGTTCCAGTCGTGCTGCTGACTGTTGCTGGTTCCAGTCATGCTGCTGACTGTTGCTGGTTCCAGTCATGCTGCTGACTGTTGCTGGTTCCAGTCGTGCTGCTGACTGTTGCTGGTTCCAGTCATGATGCTGACTGTTGCTGGTTCCAGTCGTGCTGCTGACTGTTGCTGGTTCCAGTCGTGCTGCTGACTGTTGCTGGTTCCAGTCATGCTGCCTGCTCTTACTGGTTCCAGTCATGCTGCTGTCTGTTTCTGGTTCCAGTCATGGCCACTGGCTGTTGCTGATTCCCGTTGTGCTGCCTGCTACTATTGGTTCCAGTATTGCTGCTGGCTGTTGCTGATTCCGGTTGTGTCCACTGGCTGTTGCTGGTTCCAGTCGTGCTGCCTGCTATTACTGGTTCCAGTCGTGCTGCCTGTTATTACTGTTTCCATTCATGCTGCCTGCTATTACTGGTTCCAGTCGTGTTGCATGCTATTACTAGTTCAGGTCGTGCTGCCTGATTTTACTGGTTCCAGTCGTGCTGCCTGCTAATAATAAGAAGAAGAAGAAAATATTCATTTCCACATGATCAATGTACACACAACTTGATATTTATATTAGTACTCTTTTCCCATGAAAAAGGAGAAAGCAGAAGTACAATACTTATGAGGTGCTTTCCCCATTTAAAAATAACACAGATACATTGCTTATTATTGGTTCCAGTCGTGCTGCCTGCTATTGGAGACGTCTCGGAGATGTACCCTGAACGGAAATAAGCCAAAAAGCATCGCAGATACGTCTCGGAGACGTCGCTGCGACGGACCCTGAACGCGGTACTGGTTCCAGTCGTGATGTAGGCGTCGTGAAAGGACCAGTCGTGAGTGTTGTGTCAAATCATCGCGGTGTGGCCTGCTCAGCGTGTCCCGTGCTCAGCCGTGTACCTATACTCAAACTCAAGGCATTGTCAATGGTCGTAAGTCACTAACCTTATAAATTTAATATAATCTTTTTTGGTAAAGATGTTTTCTACAAGCGATTTGTTTCTAGGTGGTGTGGTTTTATAGATATTTCACTTTTCCTGGATTTTCTGTATGAAGATTGCTCACCGCCATTGACAATGCCTTGAGTTTGATGGTACGCACAGTGCAAAACATTAGTTTTAATCAAAATTAATAGAAATCAAGAACCCTAACCTTATAAATTTAATATAAACTTTTTGGTGAAGATTTTTTCTATATGTGTACCAAGCGATTTGTTAATAGGTGGTGTGGTTTTAGAGATATTTCACTTGTTCTGTATTTTCTGTATGAAAATTACTCATGACCATTGACAATGCCTTGAGTTTGAGTATAGGTACACGGCTGAGCACGGGACACGGCTGAGCACGCCACACCGGGTCAGTGGTTATGTTCCGCTGTTTTGTTTGTTGTGGGGTGCTGTGTGTATTGTTGCTTTGTTAAACATTGGGTTTCTTGTTGCTTTACTATTTTTAGTTCATGTTTCGTTATGCTTAACCTTGTATCAAGTGTGTGTACTGTGTATGTCAGTCATAAGCATGATCTGTACAAGGAAGTGTGTGCGTGGGCGTCTGTGCGCGTGATGTGTGTGCGGATACTTCCGTACCTGCCTTTCAGGCAATGCCTTGTGTGTATATATTTTATATACATCCAGGTACGCATTCCCTTATCCAAAATTCTGAAATCTGAAAAGCTCTGAAAACCGAAGTTTGTTTGGTATAAACTCCAATACCATTAATTTTATTTCTTTACTTAGGCCCAGTTAGTCTGAATATTCATACATTTCTCTGGAGAAATATTAATGTGTTTGATTATGTTTCATTTGAAGCTGTAAATGGTTAAGTTTTACCAAGTTTTACCAAGTGTTACTAATTTTTTGTTGGAAATAAAATGTACTAGAGTATTTATGTATTAGCCCATCATTTAATTTGATCAACAAACTGGCTCCAAAGATTTCGGATAAGGGAGTATATATGTATATGTATGTGTGTATATGTGTGTATATATGTGTGTATATATATATATGTTTGTTTTCTTTTTCTTGAAGATTTATACTGCCTATCATGGATAAGTCTGAATAGACTTGTTTTCACCATTAGACAGTTTGTCGATAGAAAGCCCAAGCCTACACTTTTATCGACCCAAGGGATTTTTAACCTCCCACACCACATAGACATGGTATGAGAACAACTGGCCTTTGATGTCGCTGTAAGTTATACACAGCGGTGGAAATCCAAATTGGCAGAGGTGGGCGGGGCATGGGGAATCGAACCACCAACCTTCAGATTAGGACTCCGACCTAGAAAAAAGTCAGACACTCTAACCACTCCGCCACAAAGAACAGCACATGTATATATATATATATATATATATATATATATATATATATATATATATATATATATATGGTTGTTTGTTTGTTTGGGTTTACGTCCTTACATCTAAAGTCATATCAGGACGGGTACCGACTTGTGACAGTGTGCACTCATGGTGACTGTATAGTGCTGCCCCACTGGGAGACCAGGCTGCTGGCACAATGACCTGATATCCCACTCAGTCACATTATCCTGACACTGAGCTAACCAGTCCTTGTTCTATCCTATTATATGTATTAATGCTAAGCGCCAGGCAAGGTAGTGATACGTATCAATTTTATAAGTCATTGGTTTGACTCGGTTGGGGTTCAAACTCCCAACCTGCCACAGGGAAGCCTGCGCTCTGCAGATTCGTCCACCGTGTATGATATGTACATATGTATATACACACATATATATGCCTATATACACATACACATATTCACACATAAATCGATTAAACAAATATACCAATGTACACATATGTACAAATACACACATACACATGTATGCCTATATACACATACACATATTCACACACACACAATGTACAAATAGACACATACACATGTATGCCTATATACACATACAAATATTCACACACAAACATATAGATTTTACACATATAGCAATGTACACATATGTACAAATACACACATACACATGTATGCCTATATACACATACACATATTCACCCACAAACATATAGAGTATACACATATACCAATGTACACATATGTACAAATACACACATACACATGTATGCCTATATACACATACACATATTCACCCACAAACAAATAGAGTATACACATATACCAATGTACACATAGGTACAAATACACACATACACATGTATGCCTATATACACATACACATATTCACACATAAACATATCGATTAAACAAATATACCAATGTACACATATGTACAAATACACACATACATATGTATGCCTATATAAGCATACACATATTCACACACAAACATATAGATTTTACACATATAGCAATGTACACATATGTACAAATACACACATACATATGTATGCCTATATACACATACACATATTCACCCACAAACATATAGAGTATACACATATAGCAATGTACACATATGTACAAATACACACATACATATGTATGCCTATATACACATACACATATTCACCCACAAACATATAGAGTATACACACATACCAATGTACACATATGTACAAATACACACATACATATGTATGCCTATATACACATACACATATTCACACATAAACATATCGATTATACACATATATGCCTATATACACATACACATATTCACCCACAAACATATAGATTATACACATATACCAATGTACACATACATACGTACAAATACACACATACACGGGCATCAACATTATATACATATATATATGTAGTCCTTTATTTACTACCAGACGGGATGGCCGAATGAGTTGAGCGCCGTCTCCCGTTTTGGTAGGTCGTGGGATTCGAACCGACGGGTTCGAACCCAGGGTCGAGTCGAACTAATGACTTAAGAATGTATACTTGCCACTTCCTAGGCAGGCGCTTGGCATTAATAGGATAGGGCAAGGAGTGGTTGGCTGAGTGTCAGAATTAAGCTAGCATTCCTTACACACGGCATGCGGCATGTGGTATGCGAATGCGAATGCGACAAAAAATCAAAACGCCTTGAAGTCGATGGACTACATTCCTTACTCGTGGTATGCGAATGCGAATGCGAATGTGAATGCGTCAACTCGATCGGTCCCTGAAGCGATCGGTGCGGCATGCGGTATGCGGCACACGGTGTGCGAATAGAAACGTCAGTCGCACTTGGCCATTAGTTTTAGACTAGGAGAGGCGACTGATCATTACGGAACGGTCACACACAGGGGTGCGGAGGGGACACACAGGCATAGAGGGGTGCCGTGTACATAGTGATTAGTGTGTGCGGAGGGGAAACATATGGTAGTGGTGGTGGTGGGGTTCAGTCAGTCGCACTTGTCCATTAGTTTTAGACGAGGAGAGGCGATGGAGCATTACGGAATGGTCACACACAAGGGTGCAGAGGGGAAACATATGGTAGTGGTGGTGGTGGGGTTCGGGTTGGTAAAAATGCTACCATAGCCACAAAAATATGAATATACAGTGCAGTATTGAGTATACTTGTTTATTTTTATTTTTTAAATATAGCCAGTCATGTGCCACATGCCGCATGCCGCATGCCACATGCCGCATGCCGCATGCCGCGTGTAAGGAATCATGCCATTCGCATACCGCATGCCGCATGCCGCATGCTGCATGCCGCATACCACGTGTAAGGAATGCACCCTTAAAGCTAAGATTCCTTCTATGCGGTATGCGGTATGCGGCATGCGGCATGCGGTATGCGGTATGCGAATGGGAGGATTCCTTCTACGCGGTAAGTGGCAAGCGTCCCCCACCACCACCACTACCAGATGTTTCCCCTCTGCACCCTGGTGTGTGACCGTTCAGTAATGCTTAGTCGCCTCTCCTCGTTTAAACCTAATGGGAAAGTGCGACTGACGTTTCTATTCGCATGCCGCATGCCGCATGCCACATGCCGCACCGATCGCTACAGGGACCAATCGAGTTGTTGCATTCACATTCGCATTCGCATTCGCATTCGCATTCGCATACCGCGTGTAAGGGTTGTAGCCCATTGATTTCAAGGCGTTTCGATTTTTTGCCGCATTCGCATTCGCATACCGCATGCCGCATACCGCGTGTAAGGAATCTTAGCTTAAAGCATGCATTCCTTACACGCGGTATGCGGTATGCGGCATGCGGCATGCGGTATGCGAACGGGTTGGGTCCTTTCACCCACACCCACACACATAGTGTCAGGTTTCTCTAACACTGTTGTCTATGGGCATTCGCATTCGCATGCCGCAACGATCACTACATGGACCGATTCAGTATTCGCATGCCGCATGCCGCATGCCGCATACCGCGTGTAAGGAATCACCCCCATTGACTTAGATGCTTTTCGATTTTTTGCTGCATTCACATTCACATTCGCATACCGCATACCGCGTGTAAGGAATGTAGGCTTAATGTGACTCAGTGGGATATGAGTTCATGGTCCTGGTGGCCTGGTCTCCAAATACCCTTTGAAAATTCCCATTCCCATTAAACAATTCACATTAATTTCACGCTGCAGGTATGCGAACCTGAGCATTGATACGGTACACATAAGCAGTCTGTAACTAAATGATCTAATCACGATACATACACGTGGAGTATTAACTCACCGACACTACCCCAACCAGCAGGCACTACCTCGCACTACGCTTACACACGTACCCACGACAGATGCTCTCATTTCTACACCTCAACCATGCATAACCTGGGGCCAAAAGTATGAAGAACTTTTTATCGGCTCCGGTGTTAAGGGCGGCCGGTGGATTAGCTAACGTCGGTGTTGGTATATGTGTCACAGGAAATGTATGTGGCCAAGGTGCGGCTTGGTTAGCTGACCAATGCGTTATTTACAGATTTGGGGAACCCCTGTGACACTGTTGATGGCAAGCACCACAATTTAACAATATCGCCACCGATATGCGGTGGCAGCGACAGTGGCCACGCGTACTTGAGCTGAAGGAATGCTATGTCTATGCGGAGCATTTATTTTTGCAAAATAGATTTAAAAGTTTTAATTGGGTCGATTAAAAATATCTTAATGCTCGATTGCAGAGGAAGATCCGAAGTATTTAATTTAACCTAAGACCAATTTTCTCTGAAAGGATTAAAAACAGAGATAATATTGAAAGTTGGGGTATTCTGAGTGTCAGTGCCAGTGCCATCGGCGGTGATTTGTTCTGTTTACATTCGTCGATTCGACAATATGAATATCGCCGCCGATGTAGCGGCTGCGTTAATATTGGTTCAATTTTAGGGTTAATTTAATTAAATGAAATTTCATGATTGGAGTATGTAATTCTGTTAAATATGATTGCATTGAATAGATTGGGCCCTAACACCGACGGTAAACTTGATATTTCTTGGGGTTAGTGTAGGCGACGTTAAGCTCGCTGGGTTTGCCTAACCCGGCCAAATACATTGCGACTTTTCGCCACTAACCCCGGATATCCACGCTAACCACGAGTTTGGACCCCTAACCCGGCTTCATACATTTGGCCCCTGATCTTAGCGCAAATACATTTATTATTATTTTTATTATTTTTGCATGAACTACAGTGACTGGTGCTGTACATTATACAGCAGGAGCCACTCCCTTAATTCTACAGGATCGGTGCTGTAACTAATACAGCACTAATCAAACTTAGATTATATACACCGTCAATTCCAATAGTAAGATGGCCGGAAGAACAGTGCTCCTGCACTGACAAATGTCATATTCAGATGAATAAATACTGTACCAATTTTTTTTTTTTAATCTCATACGTAACTCTCAAACTATGCCAGGCGTAACTCAAGCCCAGATGTACTGGCTCCAGATTGCAATATGAAAGTACATATACATGTGGTGTATAAGCCATTATACAACTATAAATAGGCAGAGGGAAACAAATGTTTATTTTATGTATTATGTTATCTATCCTCTTAACCTGGTCCACTGAACCGGGCGTTGTGGCCGAATCGGTAGAGCACGGGCCTCGCGTGTGGAAGATCAGGATTTTGGGTCCCGGTTGAGTCAAACCAATGACTTATAAAAATTGATACTTGCTGCTTCCCAGAATGGCATTCGACAATATTAGGATAGAACAAACACTGGTTAGCTCAGTGTCAGGATAATGGGATTGAGTGGGATATAGGGTTATGATGGCAGTGACTTGATTTCCCAGTGGGGTAGCACTATAAAGTCACCATGAGTGCACACTGTCACAAGTCGGTACTTATCAACATATGACCTTAGATGTTGCCAGGTCGTAAAACTCCAACAACCAACCAACCTGAAGCACTGACTGGTGGAGGGCCCCTCGCCCCCTCGGTGGGGTTGTAACCAGTACCGCCCCCTGGTGTCAGTCACACAGGAGGAATTTGTTCTTATATATATATTATATATATTATATATATATTATATATCTTATATATATTGTATATATTATATATATTATATATATTATATATATTATATATATATTATATATATTACATATTATATATATTATATATATATATATACATTAGAAATAATTGTAGTGTACCATGATTAGAAGAGTGGTGATCTAGCTCTGACAACAGATTTGATTCAATGAATAAACTATATTTACAACAACAAAACACATTGATAAGTGAACATATCACACAAACACAAACTATGTCGCAAACCTGGAGAGTGTATGAGCGCTATGGTAGTGATAACTCTCTCTCCCTCGGTAGGTGTCTGGCAGGCATTAATTAGGTGTGTGGGTGGTGTGGCAGCATGTGCGGTGTGGTTCGTTGGTTGTTGGAATTTTACATCCTGGCAACATCTAAGGTCATATCAGGATGAATACCAACTTGTGACAGTGCACACTCATGGTGACTTTATAATGCTGCCCCACTGGGAAATCAGGCCACTACCACCATGACCCAATATCCCACTCGGTCACATTATCCTTACCCTGAGCCAACCAGTCCTTGCCTTATCGTGGTAATGCCAAGCGCCAAGCTAGGAAGTGAAAAGTATCAATTTTCTAAGTCATTGGTTTGACTCGATCGAGAATCGAAGTCCTGATCTCCGCACGGGAGGCCAGCGCTCTACCGATTCGGCCACCGCAACTGTCTGTGTGGTGTGGTAAAAATTAAGCAATGCTCTATCTCACGCTCTCTCGCTGTCACAGACACGATGTTGTGGGGAATGTGCGCGTGTGCTTGCGGTTGTCATGCGTGTCATAGTCCCGAATTACACACCAATGACACACATAGCAAGAAAACGCCCCCCCCCTCCACTACCCCTAACCCCTTCCCCACCCACCCCTTACCACCTACAACCCTGGCGGAAAATACACCTGCACTGTCATTTTCATGTCGATATCTGCGAAATGGGAAAACAGTAAGAATGGACTTTCTAATGTGATGGTTACAATTCTGCATCCAATGAACTATATGTTGTGTTATACAACTTGTTATACCAATATTGTTTGAGCAAGGTGTGTTAACTGTCATTGTCTCTACCTGTGGTGATTGATGGAATATTGTATTCTCCACATTTGCAGCCCTACCAAGCAGCCTGAGCAACAGCTTGCATGCTACATTCGAGTAGAAGTTTGTCGGTGTATGTATGTCTATAGATTGTGGATTGCATTCTATTAGAAGTCGGAAGGTGTATGTATGTCTATAGATTGTGAGTTGCATTGTAGCAGAAGTCGTAGTTGTATGTATGTCTATAGATTGTGAATTGCATTTTAGTAGAAGTCGGTAGGTGTATGTATGTCTATAGATTGTAAGTTTCATTCTAGTAGAAGTTGGTAGGTGTATGTATGTCTATAGATTGTGAGTTGTATTCGAGTAGAAGTCGGTAGGTATATATATGTCTATAGATTGTGGATTGCATTCTATTAGAAGTCCGAAGGTGTATGTATGTCTATAGATTGTGAGTTGCATTCTAGTAGAAGGCGGGAGGTGTATGTATGTCTATAGATTGTGGATTGCATTCTATTAGAAGTTGAAAGGTGTATGTAGGTCTATAGATTGTGAGTTGCATTGTAGTAGAAGTCAGTAGGTGTATATATGTCTATTCATTGTCAATTGCATTATATTAGAAGACCGAAGGTGTATGTATGTCTATAAATTGTGAGTTGCATTCAAGTAGAAGTCGGTAGGTGTATGAATGTCTATAGATTGTGAGTTGCATTTTAGTAGAAGTCGGTAGGTGTATGTATGTCTATAGATTGTGAGTTGCATTTCAGTAGAAGTCGGTAGGTGTATGTATGTCTATAGATTGTGAGTTGCATTGTAGCAGAAGTCGGTAGGTGTATGTATGTCTATAGATTATGAATTGCATTTTAGTAGAAGTCGGTAGGTGTATGTATGTCTATAGATTGTAAGTTTCATTCTAGTAGAAGTTGGTAGGTGTATGTATGTCTATAGATTGTGAGTTGTATTCGAGTAGAAGTCGGTAGGTGTATATATGTCTATAGATTGTGGATTGCATTCTATTAGAAGTCCGAAGGTGTATGTATGTCTATAGATTGTGAGTTCCATTCAAGTAGAAGTCAGTAGGTGTATGTATGTCTATAGATTGTGAGTTGCATTGTAGCAGAAGTCGGTAGGTGTATGCATGTCTATAGATTATGAATTGCATTTTAGTAGAAGTCAGTAGGTGTATGTATGTCTATTGATTCTGAGTTGCATTTTAGTAGAAGTCGGTAGGTGTATGTATGTCTATAGATTGTGAGTTGCATTTTAGTAGAAGTCGGTAGGTGTATGTATGTCTATAGATTGTAAGTTTCATTCTAGTACAAGTTGGTAGGTGTATCTCTATAGATTGTGAGTTGCATTTTAGTAGAAGTCGGTAGGTGTATAGATTGTGAGTTGGATTCAAGTAGAAGTCGGAAGGTGTACGTACATATGCATTTCCTGAGGGTGACAAAGTTACATTTTATATATATACGGACTATTTCCATTACGACCCTCCTTTTCCACTCCTTCAATTTAAATTCTGGCTGACATCATGAGCACACACAAAATAAAACAAATATTAGGGACTTTAAGGAGGACGCCTGGAACAAATCATTTCCACTGAAGACGGGTGTTCCCCTCCCCCCGGCTTCCTCAGGGGGACACGGGGCATGTATGACATGTACCGACATTTACCTGCGGGGAGGCTGACGTCAGAAAAAAGGGGGCAAAGTTTGAGGGGGCTTATAGATCACAGTTTGTAGTTCAGCCTGCTCTAGCTGCTAACCGTCCAACCCAGCACATACAACCTCAGTATACAACTTAAAGCTACATAGTCCGATGAAAATATCCAATTTTCAAAACCAAAATAATTACCTAGATTTGATTCTACATATCTAACTTAGATACCGGTGCACTTATTAAGCATTTGTCATCACATTGAAGGGAATAACGCTGCAATTTAATAGAATCTGTTACTGCAGAAGCCTATGGTGTCAGTGTTTTGGCGTGCTTGCCAAAATTAATTTGGCATGTTTGTACTTCAAATATCTCAAAAGTTAGCCATTTAAAATAAAAGTTACTTCAAATGAAAGTAGGGTAGATTATAACGATCAACCTAATATATCGAGCTCAGAAAATGATAGATACTCAAAACCATCGGACTATGCAACTTTAACTACATATACTACAATATCTTCATTTCTTAATAATATTAGTATAATTCATTATACCCCATACATATATATAAATGAATTAGTGTAATGAGCAGAAGTGGGCAGTGGCGCCACCGTCGGAGCTGAGGTTGAATAGGTTGGAGCAGGAGATGACCAGCCACAGGCTCCATCACCCGATTACTGGTGGGTGGAGCTGAGGAGCGAGTATGGAATTCCTGGTTATTATGCTCATATAATTCTTATACAGCCTATATATGGAAAGTGATAAACCCTTTATCGCTTGTAATAAGCTCTGTAGTGGTTCCCTCCCCCCTCCCCCCCCCCCATCTTCTGGGGTGTGAGGGGGGCAACCAGCATGCAGCCCACATCCCTCTTCTCGGGGCAGGTTTCTCCACTCGGTCGGAAGCATTTATATATATATGTGATTATAACGTATTATGCGAGTATAAAGATACATAAGGGAATATTGCTTATTATTATTGTTATCCTCCGTAAAGCCCCAGTCACACCTACCCGTATGAGCCCCGGATTTTGAGCTGGACCACCACTGGACCAGTCGCCCAGACTGTCCCGGACAGCCCCGGATAAAATCGCTATTTTCATCGTTTTTTGCCTTGCGGTCACACATACCCGGCTGGTGCGATCCGGGGGTGGTCCGTGGGTGTTCCTGGTAGTTCGGTGGTGAACTGGGGCCTGTCCAGGCAGTCCCGGGGTGGTCCGGGGCTGTTTCGCTACTACTACTACTACTACTACTACTACCATGCTGGATCGAGCCCGGATGCCCCGGAATGCCCCGGATGTTTTTAACATTTTAAAACAGCTGGGGTGGACCCTGGACCAGCCACGGATCACGCCGGATCATGCCGGATCACATCGGATCACCATGGACGAGCCACAGACGAGCCACGGATCACCCTGGATCGCCACGGACCACCCCGGATGACGGTCCAGGGCTCGTCCGGCCTCTGATCCGGGTAGTTGTGACTGGGGCTTTAGATACGACACTTTACCAGTGGCACCATCTCGCCCACCTCACCTCTCCTGGATGTTGACCTTATTTGTCTCTCTTGTGATTGTATTGTAGATAGATTTATATATATATATATATATATATATATATAGATAAACATGCTACGAGGGGCCTCAGTTCCAGTGACTGCCGCTGGGGGGATATGTTTACATGAACATGTAAAACTGCAGCATTGTGTACACTGTGCAAAGCGGGACACCCGCTTAATTCTCGGTGACTTATTGATTGCTACGCTGAATGGACTTCCGAGATTATTCCAATGGCGCCATACCACGGGGGTAGGGGGCAGGTAGGAGGGGGTGGGAGGTGGAAGCTGGAAGGGTGAGGGGGCAGGTGGGAGGTGGGACCGGCACTCTCAATAACCCAAAAAGTCGGCCAACCTTCAGGGAACCACCTACAACAAAAATACTGTTGTTATTGTGATAACTTTTTTTATTTAATTATTGGTGTTGTTCATGTCTTTATTCATTAATTATTATTGTCATCATCATAATCATCACCATTATCCATTATCACCTACCATTCTCCGCATCGCATTATCATCATATCATCATTCATCAGTATCATCAGTATCATCAGTATCATCAGTATCATCAGTATCATCTATCATCAGTATCATTACTATCATCAGTATAATTAGTATCATCAGTATCATCAGTATCATCATTGTTGGTGGTGATATCGGTGTTTAATTGTTAGTGTTGTTATTAATATTATTATTTCTCTTAGTATTGCTTTTATAAGTATTATTATTATCACCATTATTGCTATTCTGGGTTTTTTCCCTCTTCTTTAAATTAGTTTTTATCCAAAACAGAAAATGAAACACCCTTACCATTTATCAGTTTATACCTCCTAGATGTGCTATCATCATTATCATCTTCATCATTGATGGTCATGGTAGAGGTGTTTAATTATTATTGTTGTTATTATTATTTCTCTTATTGCTTTTATTATGAGTATTATTATTATCACCATTAGTGCTATTTTTTAATTCTGTTCTTTTTTTTTCTTCTACTTTAAATTAATTTGTTATCCCAACCAGAAAACGAGACACCGTTACCAATTATGCCTACTAGATGTAAGAATGTAAAATGAAACACAATTCGTGTTGGTTGCGAGATGAGTAGAAAATCAAAGTATCTCATTCACGGGACAGAAGGTGTGAAATAACTGAGTGCGTGTTGTCATTGCTGTCTGTTTCGATGGGTGGGTGTTGCGTGAGCTGGTGTGTGTTTGGATTTATTTGAGGGTTTGTTGTAGTTGTTTATTTGTCTCTTTTTTTGCATCGCTCAATACAATTAATGTGATTTAGATCATGGTGCGTGGGCGGACATGGCGAAATAATTCCCTCCCCTTTCAACCCGCTCCGCAACCCTCCTCTGCCCTTCCCCCTTCCCCCCCCCCCCTCCACCTCCCCCTCCACACTACACTCTTCGCTTCCCCCTCCCGCTTTCCACCTGCTCCGCAACCCTCCTCTGCCCTTCCCCCTTCTCCCTCCCCCTCCAACTCCCCCTCCATCCCACACACTCCCCTTCCCCCTCCCCCTTTCCACCCCTTCCGCCACCTTCCTCTGCCCCTCTCCCTACTCCCCCTTCTCCTCCTACATCTCCTCCCTCTCCACCACCCCTCCATCTTCCCTCCCCACCCTCCCCCTTCCCTCCACCTCCCGCTTCCCCTATAACTCTCCCTATCCGCCCCCCTCCCTCCCCCCCCCCCCCTCCCCCTCCCCTGTCCTTACCTCTTCCCCCCCCCCCCATCCTCTTCCTCCCTCTCCCCTCCCCTCTCCCCTCCCGCCCCCTCTCCCCTCCCCTTCCCCCCTCCCCTCCCAATCCTCTTTCCTCCCTCTCCCCTCCCCTCTCCCCTCCCTCCCCCTTCCCCTCCCCTCCCATCCTCTTTCCTCCCTCTCCCCTCCCCTCTCCCCCCTCCCCTCCCTCCCCCTTCCCCTTCCCCTCCCAATCCCCTTTCCCCCTCCTCCCCTCCCTCTCCCCTCCTCCCCTCCCCTTCCCCTCCCAATCCTCTTTCCTCCCTCTCCCCTCCCCTCTCCCCTCTCCCTCTCCCCTCCCTCCCCCTTCCCTTCCCCTCCCAATCCTCTTTCCTCCCTCCTCCCCTCTCCCCTCTCCCCTCCCTCCCCCTTCCCCTTCCCCTCCCATCCTCTTTCCTCCCTCTCCCCTCCCCTCTCCCCTCCCTCCCCCTTCCCCTCCCAATCCTCTTTCCTCCTCTCCCTTCCCATCTCCCCTCTCCCCTCCCTCCCCCTTCCCCTCCCCTCCAATCCTCTTTCCTCCCTCTACCCTCCGCTCTCCCCCTCCCCTCCCGCCCCCCACCTCTCCCCCGTCGCCCCCTCTTCCCCCCTCTCCCCTCCCCCTCCCACCTCCTACCCTCTCGCCCCCTCTCGCCCCCTCTCCCCTCCCCTCCCCGGTGCCCTTCCCGTCTCCTCCTGCGCACAACTCCCAATCACCGCCCCCCCCGCACACACACACACTCACACACACACGCTGTTGCAACATTAGCAATAAAACCACACAATCGTTACCGTTTGATGCGAACCAACCCAATGAGTCCCCATGACGTTTTGTATCAAACCAAAAACACATAGCCCATGGTAATTCTACTGAAAGCATTAATTTGTTTGTATTCATGCGCGTAAATGTAGTAGGATATGTATATAATATATATATATATATATATTATGTAGATTACATTCTATAATATAACCGGTAATCTACTAATATTTGACCGTCCTGGGATTCTTGAAGATTTATACTGCCTATCATGGATAAGTCTAAATAGACTTGTTTTCACCATTAGACAGTTTGTCCATAGAAAGCCTGAGTCTACACTTTAACCTCCCACACCACATAGACATGGTATGAGAGCAACTGGCCTTTGATGTCACTGTAAGTTATACACAGTGGTGGAAATCCAAGTTGGAAGAGTTGGGGGCATGGGGAATCAAACCACCAACCTTCAGATTAGGAGTCCGACCTAGAAAAAAGTCCAACACTCTAACCACTCCGCCACAGAGAACACCATTTAGATGCTGCAAGGACATAAAACTCCAACAACCAACCAACTATTATTTGGAATGTTTTCTGCTATTATTTGGAATGTTTTCACATCGCGTAATGAAAATGTCCAGTGTGTTTGCTGAGGCAGGTAGAAAGCAAATGTTGTTAGTGATATCGCTATCTAGTGCATCTGCATGTGTCTGCATGTGTCTGCATGTGTCTGCATATGATGATAAGGGAAGTCACGCCATTACCTGGAAGCACCGTCCTTATCCTTCCTCAAGCACTGGGGCCAAATGTATGAGGCCGGGTTAGGCAAATACCTCGAGAGTTAACGTCGCCCACACTAACCCCAAGAAGTAGCAGGTTTAACGTCAGGGTTAGGGACCGATTGGGCTCAAATCTATTCAATGCAATCATATTTAACAGAATAAGATACGCAGAACGTGAAATTAACCCTAAATTCATATTGTCGAATCGACGAATGCAAACTAAACAAATCGCACCCTCGCCGCATCGACGTCGCTATCCATACTGTCGCACATCGACAAAACATGGCCGCCGCCGCTGCCGCCGCATCTGCGGCAATATATTATGGCCAAATCTATTCAATGTGATCATATTTAACAGAACTACATACTCAAATCGTGAAATTTCATTAAATTAACCCTAAATTCGAAGCGATATTAACGTAGCAGCTACATCGGCGGCGTTATTCATATTGTCAAATCGACGAATGTACACAAAGCACAGAGGGTTTCCCCAAATCTTTGAATAATGCATTGGTTAGCTAACCAACCCACGCTTTGGCAACATACATTTCCCGTGACACATATACCAACACCGACGATAGCTAACCCGCCGGTCGCCCTTAACGCCGGAGCAGATAAAAGCTTGGTCTTACATTTGGCCCAGGCTGGGCTCAGTCATCGGTTTGAATCGGCTGGAATTTAAACTCTCGACCCTCCACACGGGAAACCGGGCGCAGTGGCCGAAGCGGTAGTGCGCGAGACTCACGTGCGGGAGATCGTCAAATCAATTGATGACTTATCAAATTGATACTTGTCCCTTCCTAGCCTGGTGCTCGGCATCAATAGGATAGGGCAAGGAGTGGTTAGTTCAGTGTCAGGATAATGTGACTGAGTGTGATATTAGGTCATGGTGCCGGTGGCTTGATTTCCTCATGAGTGTGCACTGTCACAAGTCGGTACCCGTCCTGATATGACCTTAGATGTTGCCAGGATGCAAAACTCCAACAATCGATCAATATGAGTCATAGAAGGAGACCACTTCCAGAGAGAGTCCAGCCTAGGGCAGGTAGTGACAGGTGACAAGGTAGGAGAGCCAAGGCCAGGTGTTACATAGTCAAATATCTACAAAAGTAACCCCATATAAACAAAAGTCACAGGAAACCAAATAAAAGAAGGTAGATAATAGTGATCAATCTAATACAGTCAAACCTCTCTAACCGACCACCTCCACAGATCGTCCACTCCCCTATATCGATCGCTTTATTTGGGTCCAAAATGATTGCCCATACAATAACATTGTAATGATTTTAAAAAAATCCTAAACCAACCACCTCCCTAAATGGACCATTTAACGTTGGTCCCATTGTCGGTCGATTTAGAGAGGTTTTACTGTACATCTATTTTTAAAATACGGCCAAAAGCTCAAAAGCATCGGGTTAAGCACTGTTAATCATAATGCATAGGAGTTCCAAATCCGATGCCTGCAGCCTATTTAGTGTTTTGTAAGCAATGTAGTTATTGTGGACTCAGTGTAGGATTGTTCAGATTCCATCCACAACTCATAACATTTTTGAGGGAAACTGGTTTTTACCAAAAATGAATTTCCCATTTTTAACCTGAAAAATCTGTTACTGCTGATTTCATTTATCATACACCATTTTTGATTTTACCACAGTTGTATGCTCTTCGGGCGTACATTCCTGTGCTCTATTTTACCTGGTTGAAATGTAATTTTATATTCAGATATGTTTAACCACTCTATGGCCTCCAATAGCTTATTGTCCTGGGGGTGGGGGGTGGGGGGGGGGGGGGGGGGTCACTAAACAAACAAACAGTGTAGGATTGTGTTGGTGGGATGTGTGTACAATGCCATGGAGTTTGCGCTGAAAAGGTTATATAAAATATGCACTAACACACTAAGGGGACCGTTTATTTTGATTACCTTCAACTTTGAGTGTATCGTTATAGTTTCCATTATTGTTTGTTTGTTGTTTGACGTTCTAGCAACATCTACGGTCATATCAGGACGGGAGCTTCCATTAAGTGCACCCGCACTTTATATGCTCCTGAAAAGGTTGGCATCCAAATATGCATGCATGACCCATTTAGAATTACATTGATCAATTTGTACCTCGGGGTTCAGTGAGTTGGCACTGATAATTTCATAGTGAACTTATTCCAGTCGATTTCGCCTTTTTTTCATTTCCTTTTTTCTTAATAAAAAAAATCCACAATTTTTTTTAAAACTCGTTAATGTCTGAGTTTATATTAGTTTATATATCGTTGTAGCCTATAGATCGATATATATTTTTACATATATTATATATAATACTTATATGGTGTAGGATATACACCATATATTTATATATTGTCAGCATGTATGTGTAGCTGTAGGTAGCATGTATGAGTGTGAGGCATCTACATGTAGTTATATATTGTTATCATGTTTATGCATAATATTATGTAGCAGATATATGTAGCTATATTTGTAGCATAGTATATTGTAGCCCTATATATAATTAGTAGCAGTATGTAGTTATATATGTAGCATATTATAGTAGGATATATATGTAGCATATATATGTAGTATATATATGTAGCATATATATGTAGTATATATATGTAGCATATATATGTAGCATATATATGTAGCATATATATGTAGCATATATATGTAGTATATATATGTAGCATATATATGTAGTAGCCATTTATTTGTAGGATATCTATGTAAGCAGATGTTATGTTAGTATATATGTGTAGCATCATATATGTAGGCTATACATGTTAGCATAAGTATATTGTAGTAGCATATATATTGTAGGATATATATGTGGCATATATATGTAGTATAATCTGTGTAGCTATATCATGTAGGGCATACATATTTGTAGCAGATATATTGTAGCAGAGATTATATATGTATGCATAGATATATGTATGTAGCGATCTTTATAGTTAGTGCATATATGAGGTAGCCATATAGATATGTATGCTTTTTATGTAGTACTATATATGTAGCATATATATGTAGTGCATACATATGTTAGTATATATGGTAGCATACATATGTAGCCATTATATGTAGCAATATATGTAAGTAGTAGATATATATGTAGCGTATTTAGGTAGAATGTATATGGGAGGTAGCATATATATGTAGCTATATATATATGTTGCTATATATGTGTAGCATATATATGTAGCTTATATATGTGGCTATATATATGTCGCGCCTTTGGTATATGTATAGTAGCATAGTATATGTGGTAGATGTATGGTAGGATATTTTAACTGACTCAGCTAACTAACTATATGTAGCTATATTATATGTAGCAGAGATATCGAAGGCTTATATATGTAGTATATAGGTAGCCATATATGTATGTAGTCATATATATGTAGCATGTATATGTAGTATAGTATTATTATGCTACTTAATATAATGTAGCTTAGTATATGTAAGTAGCTATATATATGTAGTATATATGTAGCATATATATGTAGTATATATATGCAGCATATATATTTGGCATATATATGTGGCATACATATGTAGCATATATATAGATATATTTATATATCAGCAATATATGCTACACGGATCTATGTCGATATATTTTTTTTTTTCAGCGGTACAGTGAGTGGCGGTTACAGTGTGCAGGGTTGGTGGCTCCGCCATCGGAGATGGGGTTGGGGAGGCTGGAGCAGTAGATGACTATGAGAGACTCCCACAGTCCATGGAGCTGAGTGAGTGATGAGGGAAAATAGGGATATTCTGGGTCATTATACTCGTATAATTCTCATACAGCATATATATATAATCACATAATTGCCCATAATAATCAGAATTCCTCCCCTTTCTGATATGACCTAAGATGTTGCGAGGAGTTAAATCCCCAGCAAAATAAATACAAACAAACCCGACTCCTCACTGTCAAATTAGTTTTTGTACACAGCTATCAATAGACAACTCTGCATATAGACCAATGTTGCCCTGACATAGCAGGCGTCCTGTCATCTGAAGGGACAATCAAAAGCAACAATGACAGGTTAGGTTTTATTGAAGACCTGTTCTCAGATAGCAGGAATTGGCCGATCACAGGGGACGTTGGAGACGGGTACCACTACTGTGGCTGCTATATACATCATAGCTGCGTTTATGTCATTGTGTTGAGACAGATACCATTTTCCAGGTATATTACCGGGGATTCCCCTACACCCATCTCCCCCCCCCCCCTAGCCTCCTAGCCCCCCCCCCCCCCCCCCCCCCCGCCCTCCATCACACACACTCTACGCACAGGTTCTCCGTGGCGACCTCTGGTGACAGTCCATACGTACTCATTTGCATACGGGTACACAGAGACGTGAGTCAAAATAGGGTTTCAACACTGAGAAACGCACGGGGTGGTGCTGGGAGTAGAGTCGAAGGGAGTGGGCACATGCGCCGGACAGAGACGCAAGAGGGGGAACGCAACAGGGAGGAACGGAAGAGAGGGAATGGAAGAGAGGGGCATGGGAGAGAGGGGAATGGAAGAGGGGGAATGGTAGAGGGGGGAATGGGAGCGAGGGAATGGACGAGAGCGAAATGGAAGATGGGGAATGGGAGAGGGGGGAATGGAAGAGAGGGGAATAGAAGAGGGGGAATGGGAGAGGGGGAATGGAAGAGGAGGGAATGGAAGAGAGGGGAATGGAAGAGGGGGAATGGGAGAGGGGGAATGTGAAGAGAGAGAATGGAAGAGAGGGGAATAAAAGAGGGGGAATGGGAGAGGGGGGAATGGAAGAGGGAATGGAAGAGAGGGGAATGGAAGAGGGGGAATGGGAGAGGGGGAATGGAAGAGAGAGAATGGAAGAGAGGGGAATGGAAGAGAGGGGCATGGAAGAGAGGGGAATGGATGAGGACTTGGATCGCAAACGGACGATGGGTATCACACATACACCGTATAAGATACGACTGACCGCTCACATATACCGTTTCCCGAACGGCCCGATTCCTTTTCCAAATCTTTTGCGATTTGAGTTTTAAGCACTAAAACTGAGTTTTATACGCGAATCGCAAGGCTCTGGTGTGCTAGGGGGTTGCACACCTAACGACTAAAACTCAAACTTCATCGCGAAATGGGCAGCTTTAGGTCGTAAATGGGAGGTGTGTGCCGGGCATTAGGCTGATAAAGAGATTTTAGTCTGATATATATCCATCAGTAACTCTACCTTCCACATTCCACGATCCATACTCTACAATCCACAACCCATATTCCACACTTCACACTCCACACTCCAACCTCCACACTCCACACTCCACACTCCACACTCCACAATCTACACCCCATAATTCACATTCCACACACCACAATCTACAATTCACAGACCACATTCCAAAATCCACAATTTTTAGTCCACAATCCAAACGTCATACACCACAATCCACATGCTACACTCCACAATCCACAACCTACACTCCATAATTCACAAACCACAATAATCACTCCACAATCCACAATCTACACTCCACACTAAGCAATCAACATTTCACAATCCACAATCCACATTCCACAACCCACACTCCACGATCTATACTCCACAATCCACAACCCATATTCCACACATCACACTCCACACTCCACCCTCCACAATCCATAATATATAAGGCACAATCTATAAGCTCCAATCCACAAACCACACTCCACAATCCACAACCTACAATTCACAAGCCACAAACCACACTCAACAATCCGCAATGTACACCTCTTGTACTAGTTGTAGTGAATGCGAAGCTCAATTTTCCTTAAATTTGCATAATAGTACGTTGAAAGCATACTTTTTTCCTTCTTAACCAAAACAATCGTTTAGATATGATCCTAGCTATTCAACTTGATGCTCCCTAACTAATGCGATAAAAATATCAAATTTTGGAAACCGAAAAAGCCTTGAGATAGATATCTAATGCTAGGTACACACCTACCGTTTTTCCGCACGCACCTACCGTATTCGATCTAAAACTGCCCAAAAGTCGTGAGGTGTGCACTCCCCTAGCACACCTACCGATTGCGATTCATGACTAAAAACTAATTTTTGGGGCTAAAACGGTAGGTGTGTACCTAGCTTACGATTGCGATTCGCGATTCGAAAAATGAATCGGCCCGTTTTCAGTTTTAAGCGGGTCGGGTCGAGTCGCGAGTTTTAGTGCGCGAATCCTATACGGTAGGTGTGTACTTGGCATAACTTGGATGGTTAATTCAACATTGATTCACAAAATAGATGGACTATTAATGTGGAATAAATCATACACAAGGACTACCGATGTAGAAGTAACCAAACACAGTCACTATCAATATCCACTACATTGATTGGTTGTTTGGAGTTTTAAGCCCCAACAACATCCAAGGTCATATCAGGATGGGTACTGACTTGTGACAGTGCACGCTCATGGCGACTTCATAGAGTTGCCCCACTGGGAAACCAGGCCACCAGCACCATGACCTGATATCCCACTCAGTCACATTATCCTGACACCAAGCCAATCAGTCATTGCCCTATCCTAATAATGCAGAGTGCCTGGCTAGGAAGCGGCAAGTATCAATTTTGTGAGTCATTGGTTTGACTCAACCAGCAAACCTACTGCCGACCTTCCGCACGGGAGGTCTGCGCTCTACCAATTCGGCCACCACGTCCGCTCAGACTACTGACTACATAGATGGGCTATTGTCACCTGATAAATATGACACGACCACCGGTATCCATCCATGCTGATGTATTAGGAAAGCACTGAACCTGCAGATATATATATATATATATATATATATATATATATATATATATATATATGTGTGTACAAGGCATGTGTGTGTGTGTGTGCCTTGCACGTCACAAAGCGAATATCTAAAGAACTTCGCATACAGAAAAGCAACACTGCTGTGCAGATGTCGGCTGGGAAACAATGTGTCTGTAAATTGGTGTGACATCTGTGAAATAGACAATCTATGTTTATATATATATATATATATATATATATATATATATATAATTATATATATGCATATTATGGTTGGTTGGTTGTTGGAGTTTTACATCCTGGCAACATCTAAGGTCATATCAGGATGGGTACCGACTTGTGACAGTGTACACTCATGGCGCATTTATAGTGCTGCCCCACTGGGAGACCAGGCTGCCAGCACCATGACCTGATATCCCACTCACTCACATTATCCTGATACTGAACCAACCAGTCCTTGCCCTATCTTAATAATGCCGAGCACCAGGCTAGGAAGTGACAGGTATCAATTTGTAAGTCATTGGTTTGACTCGACCAGGGTAACCCATGGGTTTGAGTCCCACGATCTACCAAAACAGGAGACGGACGTTCAACTCATTCGGCCATCCCATTTGGTCTGTATTATTTATGCATATATACACATACATGAATATATGTGATGTATAATGTATTATGCGAGTATAAAGATACATAAGGGAATATTACTTATTGTTATTGTTGTTAATGTTAGACTCCGTAATACCCCAGTCACACGAGGGCTGCTTTCGCTAACGATCGATTCGCGACGTCAAAACCTCCTCCTTGCGCCCTCCTTACGCCCTGATTGAGTGCTGTCGGCGTGAGGATGCCAACCTCCCGGCGTCCATTTCGGGAATTTTGGACGCAAGGAGGTTGCTGCTGCTGCACATGCAACCTCCTCATGCCCTGTTCCGGCGGCGCCATTCAAAATGGTTGGCGCCCTGGTGCCGCCCTGGCCCTGCCCTGGCCCCGCCCCCGCCCCTCCCTGGCCCCGCCCTGGCCCCGCCCTGGCCCCGCCCTGGCCCTGCCCTGGCCCCGCCCTGGCCCCGCCCTGGGTTGGTACCAACACATGCGATGCTGCAGTCACCGTGTGGTCTGCTCCGACCTGGCGCCGACATGGCGCCGACATGGCGCCGACATTGCGCCGACATGGTGCCTAAAACGTATTAGAATCAATATATCAAATGGAACGCTGGGTGGTTGGCGTCCTTTTGGGCGTAGGGAGGTTGGCGGCGAACGCTGCCTCTCGTGTGACTGGGGTATAAGATGCAACACTGTACCGGTGTCGCCATCTTGGCCCACCTCACCCCCCCCCCCCAGATGTTGACCAGTGTCAGTCGCACTGGAAGAATTATATACATATATATATATATATATATGTAGTAGTCTGAACATGAGCTCTACTATCACGCGGTAGCAGCGGAGACTACGACGCCACTGGCGCAGTTCCACTACACTGCGCTAGGTGGCGGCACGGGTCACCACCGGTCAGACCCTAGCCGGGCTGACCTCTACTGCGTGATGGTTGAACCACCCCCCCCAACACACACCTAGAGAGTCGATGTGGGATCTGGCGAGTCAGGGGGCGGGTCAGACAACTACTGACACCGCGGAGAGCAGAGGTTTCAATAA
>JASIRB010004097.1:0-17606 GCA_030323885.1 Branchipolynoe longqiensis | reverse complement strand
TGCAGCTCACATCCTGCACACCATTTAGTCCGGCAGTGTAATCATGCAGCTCACATCCTGCACACCATTTAGTCCGGCAGTGTAATCATGCAGCTCACATCCTGCACACCATTTAGTCTGGCAGTGTAATCATGCAGCTCACATCCTGCACACCATTTAGTCTTGCAGTGTAATATGCAGCTCACATTGCACACCATTTAGTTGCAGTGTAATCATGCAGCTCACATCCTGCACACCATTTAGTCTGGCAGTGTAATCATGCAGCTCACATCCTGCACACCATTTAGTCCGGCAGTGTAATCATGCAGCTCACATCCTGCACACCATTTAGTCCGCAGTGTAATCATGCAGCTCACATCCTGCACCCATTTAGTCCGGCAGTGTAATCATGCAGCTCACATCCTGCACACCATTTAGTCCGCAGTGTAATCATGCAGCTCACATCCTGCACACCATTTAGTCTGGCAGTGTAATCATGCAGCTCACATCCTGCACACCATTTAGTCCGGCAGTGTAATCATGCAGCTCACATCCTGCACACCATTTAGTCCGGCAGTGTAATCATGCAGCTCACATCCTGCACACCATTTAGTCCGGCAGTGTAATCATGCAGCTCACATCCTGCACACCATTTAGTCTGGCAGTGTAATCATGCAGCTCACATCCTGCACACCATTTAGTCCGGCAGTGTAATCATGCAGCTCACATCCTGCACACCATTTAGTCTGGCAGTGTAATCATGCAGCTCAAATCCTGAGCCAACGTCGCCAGTGTTCTTTCAACTTCGTCACTCCCCAACTATTTATTTTGCTACATAAACATAACTTTTGAAAGGCTGTGCTAGAGAGCATTTGTCCGAGAACAATGACCTTGTTCCGTAAGTATATGACATGTCACTTCAAACACACTCGTATAGATACACACTTGCCGAGTGCTACGGGTCACCCGCATCCGATACGGATGTTGGTGGTATATAATATATACACCTGTGGGCTGCCTTGTTCACACTGGTCTACATGTGGAATTACACATAGCCCCTACCATCCAGTACCGATGGACAGGCTTGTATTTCATGTTACATGTTCACAGTTTTCTGATATAGAGGGAGTGCACGTGACGTCATTACTCAGCAGTCAGCGGTCAGCAGCCAGTCATCTTGGATTACGAGCATCCTCCCTAGCCATGATGCATGCAGATGCATTACAACAGAGTTTTCTTCTGTTATGGGAGGTTTGGGGCAGTTTACATCCAATGTGTTTACTTACAGCACTTTAGCAACAACTTCTGAGGCCAAACTGCTCAAAACAGTGACAAATAAATCAACAAATCAGTAAATAAGCACAGTGTAGGCAGTTGCAAGCCTTCTGTATGTAATCCAATATCGCCAGCTAAAGTTGTCTTGTGACGTCATTACACCCCCTCTATAGTCGATGTGCAGTGGTTTGCACCTTGTCTTTGTTGTGCACTAAGGTTCAGTCCACCGCCGACTTTCCGGGCGTTTATCGCCAACCAAATACTCACTTTGTTGCCATCGGTGCCTGGACCTGTGTTGACAAATCGCGGTGCCGAAATGTCGTGTATTTTCCAGGCTGAGAATCTGATCATGTAGTACCTACAAACACCACAAGGCGCCGCCACGACTTCTCCGCGTTCCTTCACGGTAGTTTCTTCACGTTTGTCGCTCCACTTGGAGGTGGCGCCATCTGCAGTTAGTTCTACACTCTAATGGCGCCATCTGCAGTTAGTTCTACACTCTAATGGTGCCATCTGCAGTTAGTTCTACACTCTGATGGCTCCATCTGCAGTTAGTTCTACACTCTAATGGCGCCATCTGCAGTTAGTTCTACACTCTAATGGTGCCATCTGCAGTTAGTTCTACACTCTGATGGCTCCATCTGCAGTTAGTTCTACACTCTGATGGTGCCATCTGCAGTTAGTTCTATACTCTGATGGTGCCATTTGCAGTTAGTTCTACACTCTGATGGCTCCATCTGCAGTTAGTTCTACACTCTGATGGCACCATCTGCAGTTAGTTCTACACTCTCATGGTGCCATCTGCAGTTAGTTCTACACTCTGATGGCGCCATCTGCAGTTAGTTCTACACTCTGATGGCACCATCTGCAGTTAGTTCTACACTCTGATGGCGCCATCTGCAGTTAGTTCTACACTTTGATGGCTCCATCTACAGTTAGTTCTACACTCTGTTGGCGCCATCTGCAGTTAGTTCTACACTCTAATGCTGCCATCTACAGTTAGTTCTACCCTATGATGGCGCCATCTGCAGTTAGTTCTACACTCTGATGGTGCCATCTGCAGTTAGTTCTACACTCTGATGGTGCCATCTGCAGTTAGTTCTACACTCTGATGGATCCATCTGCAGTTAGTTCTACACTCTGATGGTGCCATCTGAAGTTAGTTCTACACTTTGATGGCTCCATCTGCAGTTAGTTCTACACTCTGATGGCACCGTCTGCAGTTAGTTCTACACTCTGATGGTGCCATCTGCATTTAGTTTTTGTGTGTTTTTTTGTTGGTTGTGTTAGTTCTACACTCTGATGGTGCCATCTGCAGTTAGTTCTACACTCTGATGGTCCTTCTGCAGTTAGTTCTACACTTGTGGTCATTGCAGTTAGTTCTACACTCTGATGGCTCCATCTGCAGTTAGTTCTACACTCTGATGGTGCCATCTGCAGTTAGTTCTACACTCTGATGGCTCCTTCTGCAGTTAGTTCTACACTCTGATGGCTCCATCTGCAGTTAGTTCTACACTCTGATGGCTCCATCTGCAGTTAGTTCTACACTCTGATGGTGCCATCTGCAGTTAGTTCTACACTCTGATGGCTCCTTCTGCAGTTAGTTCTACACTCTGATGGCTCCATCTGCAGTTAGTTCTACACTCTGATGGCTCCATCTGCAGTTAGTTCTACACTCTGATGGTGCCATCTGCAGTTAGTTCTACACTATGATGGCTCCATCTGCAGTTAGTTCTACACTCTGATGGCTCCATCTGCAGTTAGTTCTACACTCTGATGGTGCATCATGCATTGTTGCGTCTTCTCTGTATAAACGCATTGAAATGTTACATCCGTCACGTGACTTGCACGTGGAATGATCCTGGTTGGCAAAACCAAACAAATTTTTGCAGAGAAATCAATGTAGCAATACTTCAGTTGAATCGATCAATTGTATCACGTTCGATCTGCAAAACTGTAAAATACATTGAATTTGAGCTCATTATGGTTTTATGAGTCTTGATGTCGGTCCAATGATTACAAAACATGTTTTACCTCCTAAGTCAACAGTGAACACTGCACTAATGCTAGTGACTTGATTCAATGTTCATGTACATCTCCGAATGTTTTAAATGGTTCATAACTCCTCTTCCGAACACAAGAAACCAACATTTAGGGAGAGAGGTTATAAATAGCACTGGCCAACCTCAAACGTATCAGTGCGACGCTGACACTCAGACAGACAGCACCGCGGCTACAGGTATGTTGATCTTAAGAAGCATAGGAAGGGAACAGGGTCATAGGAACTTTCATTTTGGTATATGGATATATGAAGAATGTGAGTTTGGCGTCCCCTTTCAAATACAGACTAATTATTTGCTGAGATATAAAGCACTAATCCAGAAGTTTGGAATTATGTGATATGCTTATTGACAGGCAGTGTGTTGAATCCTCGTGAGTCACAGATGGTCCAAAGTTCGATTGGGTAATAATAAGACAATATGGAAGAAACAATGGGTGTCAAGTGGTGTCAGGGTTCAACTTGAACATGTCACTTACCCACCCGGCTCGGCCCGACCCACACACATTAAGTCACTAAGTGACTCTGACCAACAAGTGCCACTGTTGGGAAAGAAAAAGAAGTACGAGTTGTGAATATCCTGCGACGAACGTTCTTTCGGCTGTGAATCATTCCTCCAATGATTCACATATATCTCCAACCTTGCACACACAAAAAGAACTTTTTGGAGAGAAGAAAAACTCATGGAAAATTGCTAAGAAACGCTGAAAAAGCAAGATATATGGACAATGTAACAATACCTACCACAAGGTCACAACATGATCGAAGAGTTCAGGGTCAAAACCAATGATTACCACTAGGTCAAAAGATGGTTGAAGAGGTCAGGGTCAAGACCAACCATTAGCACTAAGTCACAACATGATTGAAGCGATCAGGGTCAAAACCAATGATTACCACTAGGTCACAACATGGTTGAAGAGGTCAGGGGCATAACCAATGATTACCACTAGGTCACAACATGGTTGAAGAGGTCAGGGCCAAAACCAATGATTACCACTAGGTCACAACATGGTTGAAGAGATCGGGGTCAAAACCAATGATTACCACTAGGTCACAACATGGTTGAAGAGGTCAGGGTCAAAACCAATGATTAGCACTATGTCACAACATGGTTGAAGAGGTCAGGGTCAAAACCAAATATTAGCACTAGGTCACAACATGGTTGAAGAGATCGGGGTCAAAACCAATGATTAGCACTAAGTCACAACATGGTTGAAGAGGTCAGGGTCAAAACCAATGATTAGCACTAGTCACAACATGTGAAGAGGGGTGTTACACTAGGTCACAACATGGTTGAAGAGGTCAGGGTCAAAACAATGATTACCACTAGGTCACAACATGGTTGAAGAGGTCAGGGTCAAAACCAATGATTAGCACTAGGTCACAACATGGTTGAAGAGGTCGGGGTCAAAACCAATGATTACCACTAGGTCACAACATGGTTGAAGAGGTCAGGGTCAAAACCAATGATTACCACTAGGTCACAACATGGTTGAAGAGGTCAGGGTCAAAACCAATGATTAGCACTAAGTCACAACATGGTTGAAGAGGTCAGGGTCAAAACCAATGATTAGCACTAGGTCACAACATGGTTGAAGAGGTCAGGGTCAAAACCAATGATTAGCACTAAGTCACAACATGGTTGAAGAGGTCAGGGGCATAACCAATGATTACCACTAGGTCACCACATGGTTGAAGAGGTCAGGGTCAAAACCAAATATTAGCACTAGGTCACAACATGGTTGAAGAGGTCAGGGTCAAAACCAATGATTAGCACTAGGTCACACATGGTTGAGGTGGGGTTTGGTCACAACATGGTTGAAGAGGTCAGGGTCAAAACCAATGATTAGCACTAGGTCACAACATGGTTGAAGAGGTCAGGGTCAAAACCAATGATTAGCACTAGGTCACAACATGGTTGAAGAGGTCAGGGTCAAAACCAATGATTAGCACTAGGTCACAACATGGTTGAAGAGGTCAGGGTCAAAACCAATGATTAGCACTAGGTCACAACATGGTTGAAGAGGTCAGGGTCAAAACCAATGATTAGCACTAGGTCACAACATGGTTGAAGAGGTCAGGGTCAAAACCAATGATTACCACTAGGTCACCACATGGTTGAAGAGGTCAGGGTCAAAACCAAATATTAGCACTAGGTCACAACATGGTTGAAGAGATCGGGGTCAAAACCAATGATTAGCACTAAGTCACAACATGGTTGAAGAGGTCAGGGTCAAAACCAATGATTAGCACTAGGTCACAACATGGTTGAAGAGATCAGGGTCAAAACCAATGATTACCACTAGGTCACAACATGGTTGAAGAGGTCAGGGTCAAAACCAATGATTACCACTAGGTCACAACATGGTTGAAGAGGTCAGGGTCAAAACCAATGATTAGCACTAGGTCACAACATGGTTGAAGAGATCGGGGTCAAAACCAATGATTAGCACTAGGTCACAACATGGTTGAAGAGGTCAGGGTCAAAACCAATGATTGCACTAGTCACACATGGTTGAGAGGTCAGGGCATAACCAATGATTCCACTAGTGGGGGTGGTTTTGTGGTTGGTTGGGGTGGTGATTAGCACTAGGTACACATGGTTGAAGAGGTCAAGATTGACTAGGTCACAACATGGTTGAAGAGGTCAGGGTCAAACCAATGATTAACTAGTCAAACTGGTTGAAGAGGTCAGGTCAAATGATTAGCACTAGGTCACAACATGGTTGAAGAGGTCAGGGTCAAAACCAATGATTACCACTAGGTCACAACATGGTTGAAGAGGTCAGGGTCAAAACCAATGATTACCACTAGGTCACAACATGGTTGAAGAGGTCAGGGTCAAAACCAATGATTAGCACTAAGTCACAACATGGTTGAAGAGGTCAGGGTCAAAACCAATGATTAGCACTAGGTCACAACATGGTTGAAGAGGTCAGGGTCAAAACCAACGATTAGCACTAGGTCACAACATGGTTGAAGAGGTCAGGGTCAAAAATGATAAACGTCATTCGGACTGAAATGAAATGAAGCCGACGCTATTTGAGCTGAAGGTGCCATCTTACTGACAATCGACACCTGACTGACAATCGACGTATTACGTACAATCGACATCACACTGACAATCGACGTCTCACTGACAATAGACGGCTTACTGAGAATCAACGTCTCACTGACAATCGATGTCTTACTGATAATCGACACCTGACTGACAATCGACGTCTCACTGACAATTGATGCCTGACTGACAATCGACGTCTCACTGACAATCGATGCCTGACTGACAATCGTAGGCTCACTGACAATCGACGTCTTACTGACAATCGACGTCTTACTGACAATCGATGCCTCACAGACTGACAATTGACGCCTCACTGACAATCGATGTCTCACTGACAATCAATGCCTCACTGACAATCGACGTCTCACTGACAATAGACATCTCACTGACAATCGATGCCTGACTGACAATCGACATCTCATTGACAATCGATGCCTGACTGACAATCGAAGTCTCACTGACAATCGATGTATCACTGACAATCGACGTCTGACTGACAATCGATGTCTCACTGACAATCAATGCCTGACTGACAATCGAAGTCTGACTGACAATCGACATCTTACTGAAATCGAAGTCTGACTGACAATCGACGTCTTACTGACAATCAATGCCTCACTGACTGACAATTGATGTCTCACTGACAATTGATGTCATACTGACAATCGATGTTTGACTGACAATCGATGCCTCACTGACAATCGAAGTCTCACTGACAATCAACATCTCACTGAGAATAAACGTCTCACTGACAATCAACGTCTCACTGAAAATGGATGTCTCACTGACAATCAACACCTCACTGACAATCGACGTCTCACTGACAATCGATGCTTCACTGACAATCGACGTCTCACTGACAATCGACATGTCACTGACAATCGTCATCTTACTGACAATCGACGTCTCACTGACAATCGATGCCTCACTGACAATCGACATCTGACTGACAATCAATGTCTCACTGACATTCGATGCCTCACTGACAATTGATGGCTGACTGAAAATCGACGTCTCACTGACAATCGATGTCGCACTGACAATCGATGCCTGACTGACAATCGAAGTCTCACTGAAAATTGACGTCTTACTAAAATCAATGTCTGACTGACAATTGACATCTTACTGACAATCGATGCCTCACTGACTGACAATTGACATCTCACTGACAATCGATGTCGTACTGACAATCGATGTCTGACTGACAATCAAATCATGACTGACAACCGATGCCTCACTGACAATCGATGTCTCACTGACAATCACTGTCTCACTGATAATCAACGCCTCACTGACAATCAACACTTCACTGACAATCGACATCTTACTGACAATCGACGTCTCACTGACAATTGACCTCTCACTAACAATCGATGTCTCACTGACAATCGACGTCTGACTGACAATCGATGTCTTACTGACAATCGATGGCTCACTGACAATCAACATCTTACTGATAATCGACGTGTCACTGACAATCGATGCCTGACTGACAATCGACGTGTCACTGACAATCGATGTCTTCCTGACAAACGACATCTCCCTGACAATCGATGTCTTACTGACAATCAACGTCTTACTGACAATCTATGTCTGACTGACAATCGACGTCTGACTGACAATCAATGTCTGACTGACAATCGACATCTGACTGACATTCAATGTCTGACTGACAATCGACGTCTGACTGACAATCGACATCTAACTGACAATCGACGTCTCACTGACAATCGAATACGTTTGTTTGCAAGAACCGATATACCCCTCTAAAACACCTTGGAAATATTTGATTTGTTGCAAAAGTGGCAAAAGTGACAAAAGTGACAAAAGTGATGCTCCTTTGTGTCATAAACCGTTATCTGCATTCGACCAATCAGTCGGCCAGAATTTGTGTGACGTCATCAACATGGCAGTGACTTGAAGTGTTTTATTTATTAATATGAAAATTCACCATTTGTGATGGAGGACTTGTCTGGTGTTGATAAGCCAGTGGCGTAATTTTAAAAAGCCGATTAGAAAACTGCAAACAAAACAAAGCGACTCGGACCGGAGGCTGATATGACCTTAGATGTTACCAGGACGTAAAACTCCAACAACCAACCATCCTACCGGAGACGCCGGGTCGTGCACACTGCAGATGAGAGGAGGATCTTAAATGCAGCTGATCGGCTTTATTTCACACAAGACAAAGTGAAACAGGGTGGCACCCTGTTTTACACGGACATTCGGGAATGTGTGAGGAGCCGAGCGAAAGTAGCTGTTGTCACAAAGTGAAATGCACAGGACACGAGTGTAAAATACTGAAGGATCCTTCATGAAAAGAACAAATCTAGGAAAGTAATAATGAACATTTGAAGGTACACAGTTTGTGCCCTGAGTGCTGGTTGCCAGTGTTTGCGAATGAGGTGAGACTACCTTTGTTACACTCGACTTAGCTGAAAGTGGTAGTCTTATTTAATCTTCCAAATCTTACAAGCATGGGACCAGTGAACAGGGGACCAGTGACCGACCCGACCCATACAGAAGAAACAATCGAACACAGCCCCTTAATGGGTGAATAGTTGAGGGTGGGTGCAGAAATGAGTGCATTCTTTAATATGCTACAAATGCTGAGCCGCTTTCAGCTGGTCGGTGCTATTTATAACCTCTCCCCTGAGTCGGCTTTTCTGTTCGTTTACGTTCGAAAGAATCAAATAACACTAACTTTTAGGAAAGTCTATTGTACCAAAGCTATTCAGGGAACATTGAGTGAACGAGGCCAATATATCTGGTGCTAGTGAATTTAAAAAAAACATGTTTGTACAATTGAGGCTGATTTGACAAGTTTTATATTATAAAGATAGCCAGATCGGGGGAAATGCACTTTTGACAGACTGGCAAACTGAACGCGCTGAATGTCACTGTTTGTCAGATCGCCATGTTTTGTCACGAGGTATGCCTTGCCAATACTTCCCCGATATTGTGAATAAATAAATACATAGATTTAAAAAATCATAAAACCGTAACCAGAGCACGGCTTCTAGTAGTATCTGCTATGTTTATTGGTTTCTTCAACCGATCAGGCAATGCACATGTGGGAAATCGATTATGTAAGCAACACTAAGCGTGCCTATGCGAGTAACGGAGCCGTGACTGGGCTGTTCTAAGTCGTCACAACTACACAGTTGTCAAATTGCGTCCAAGGGTTGTTTTCTTACAATAAATGTTGGATCGTTACCAATGTAATCCATTTTTACTACTCTGCAAGGTGTTGCTTTTTGTTGTTGAACACCACTTAGATCGGAAAGAAGGCACAGCAAGGTGCAGCACAGAACAACACGGTGCAGAACAGTGCAGCATGGTGCAGAACAGCACAGTGCAGCATGGTGCAACACAGTACAACATGGTGCAGCACAGTACAGCATGGTGCAGCACGGCATAGCATGGTTCAGCACAGTACAGAATGGTGCAGCACAGTGAAGTACATTACAGCACCATGCAGCATGGTTCAGCACAGTACATAATGGTGCAGCAGGGCGCAGCACAATACAGCATGGTGCAGCATGGCATAGCATGGTTCAGCACAGTGCAGCACAGAATGGTGCAGCACAGTGCAGCACAGTACAGAATGGTGCAGCACAGTGCAGCATGGTGGGGAATGAGCGAGTGCTCATTCGAGGTCATTGCGGGGCACGCGGGGCTGCGAGGCAAAACACCCCCCCTCCCCCACCATCGCCGGGTGGTGGGGGAGGGGGGGGGGGGCACACACACACTGCCACCCACTCCTACCGGCCCTTCATCACCACTCCTTCACCCCCAAACTCATCTATGTCGAGATACGTAATACCCCTGTCACACTATGACGTAACGAGCTAACGTGAGCCTAACGTGGTGATTTTTCGTCATTACGTTGATGTATGTTGGATTACGTTATGAGGATGTCATAATGACGTTAAACTGATGTCGAGCTACATCATATTACGTCGTCTTACGTCGAGTTATGTCGAGGTTTTGGACATGTTCAAACATTTCGACGTAGCTCGAACGTAAGGGTTTACGTTCGCCGTACATTCTGTTCACGTTCAGCGAACGTCAATGACGTTAAACGGACGCTGCTCACTATGTTCAACTACGTTCCACTACATTGACCCACATTAAACCGGGTGGAAATGCCCACACAGCGTAATGGGAATGTCAGGAGAACGTCAGGAGAACGTCAGGAGAATGTTCATTCAACGTACGTTCAACATCTCATGACGTATGTAACATCATGTAACGTTCTTCTGGCGATGGAATAACGTTCATAACTTTCCGTGAGCGTAATGACGTTGTCCTCTCTCGTTGAATGACGGTATCACTACGCTTTACCGACGTTACGCTCTCGTCCACTACGCTGCATCCACGTTCAACTTGTGCCCAAATTTGCATACTACGCCGAGAAGTTCAACGTTCTTCACGTTCTCCCTACGTTGACATCGTTACGTCATAGTGTGACAGGGCCATTAACACCACATTGTCAGCGCACGGGCTGCGCGTTCCTCCAGGCTCTCCGTCAGTCTACCGTAAGTCGACGTAGCTCAGTGTAGACCGATGTAGCGCTAACGAACATCTAACGTATCTCGACGTAAGCCTAACGTGAGTGCAACGTGAACCAACATAATGGCCTTACGTCAAGCTACGTCGAAAGTGTTGGGTATGTCCAAAACGGGTATTAGATCCGGCATTGCAGTGTGACACCGGACTATGCACCCTCAGTCGGGAGTCGTCAGAATGCGACGCGCTGAATTACATTGTTGATTTCAGTCAGGTCATAGCGTGCTTCCTGTCAAATATATTCTATTGCTAAAATGGTTCCAATGTGAGATGCGAGCCAGAGCCAGAAGACGCTGACAATATCATGTGGAGTTTGTTACATGTTATCCATGTCCGATACACTGCTAAATGATATAGCACGCCACCTCTCAGGTGTGCTATATTGTCACATAGCGCACGTGGTAGGTTGGTGTAAGACGGTGGTGCAGCGTCTACTGCTGACGTGTGTAATGTGTAAAAGGTGTTCCTGGGTGCATCCAGTCCGAACGTGTGCACCGAGGGGTGTCGGGCCACACCAGTCCAGGTTCGTTCCCGAACATGTTCAATAAACCAGTTTCCAACCGGAACCAAAGCGTGCCCTTGTTGATCACGTTAGACCTCTACACTCTACAAGTGTGTCCTTGTTTATCAGCTTAGTCCTATACACTCTACACCAGTGTGCCTGTGTTGATCACATTAGTCCTATACACTCTACAAGTGTACCCTTGTTTATCACATTAGTCCTCTACCCTGTACACCAGTGTGCCCTTGTTTATCACGTTAGTCCTATACACTCTACACCAGTGTGCCCTTGTCTATCACGTTAGTCCTATACACTCTACACCAGTGTGCCTGTGTTGATCACGTTAGTCCTCTACACTCTACAAGTGTGTCCTTGTTTATCAGCTTAGTCCTATACACTCTACACCAGTGTGCCCTTGTCTATCACGTTAGTCCTATACACTCTACACCAGTGTGCCCTTGTCTATCACGTTAGTCCTATACACTCTACACCAGTGTGCCCTTGTCTATCACGTTAGTCCTATACACTCTACACCAGTGTGCCTGTGTTGATCACGTTAGTCCTCTACACTCTACAAGTGTGTCCTTGTTTATCAGCTTAGTCCTATACACTCTACACCAGTGTGCCTGTGTTGATCACATTAGTCCTCTACACTCTACAAGTGTGCCATTGTTTATCATGTTAGTCCTCTACACTCTACACCAGTGTGCCCTTGTTTATCACGTTAGTCCTCTACCCTCTACACCAGTGTGCCCTTGTTTATCATGTTAGTCCTCTACACTCTACAAGTGTGCCCTTGTTTATCATCTTAGTCATATACACTCTACACCAGTGTGCCCTTGTTTATCACGTTAGTCCTCTACACTCTACAAGTGTTCCCTTGTTTATCATGTTAGTCCTATACACTCTACACCAGTGTGCCCTTGTTTATCATGTTAGTCCTCTACACTCTACAAGTGTGCCCTTGTTTATCATCTTAGTCCTGTACACTCTACACCAGCATGCCCTTGTTTATCACGTTAGTCCTCTACCCTCTACACAAGTGTGCCATTATTTATCACATTAGTCCTCTACACTCTACAAGTGTGCCCTTGTTTATCATCTTAGTCCTCTACACTCTACACCAGTGTGCCCTTGATTATCATGTTAGTCCTATACACTCTACACCAGTGTGCCCTGGTTTATCATGTTAGTCCTCTACACTCTACAAGTGTGCCATTGTTTATCATGTTGGTCCTCTACACTCTACACCAGTGTGCCCTTGTTTATCACGTTAGTCCTCTACCCTCTACAAGTGTGCCATTGTTTATCACGTTAGTCCTCTACCCTTTAAACCAGTGTGCCATTGTTTATCACGTTAGTCCTCTACCCTTTAAACCAGTGTGCCCTTGTTTATCACGTTAGTCCTCTACACTCTACACCAGTGTGCCCTTGTTTATCACGTTAGTCCTCTACACTCTACACCAGTGTGCCCTTGTTTATCACGTTAGTCCTCTACCCTTTAAACCAGTGTGCCCTTGTTTATCACGTTAGTCCTAAACACTCTACAAGTGTGCCCTTGTTTATCATGTTAGTCCTCTACACTCTACAAGTGTGCCCCTGTTTATCATCTTAGTCCTATACACTCTACACCAGTGTGCCCTTGTTTATCACGTTAGTCCTATACACTCTACAAGTGTGCCCTTGTTTATCACGTTAGTCCTATACACTCTACAAGTGTGCCCCTGTTTATCATGTTAGTCCTATACACCCTACACCAGTGTCCCTTGTTTATCATGTTAGTCCTCTACACCAGTGTGCCCTTGTTTATCATGTTAGTCCTCTACACTCTACACCAGTGTGCCTGTGTTCATCACGTTAGTCCTCTACACTCTACACCAGTGTGCCCTTGTTTATCATGTTAGTCCTCTACACTCTACACCAGTGTGCCCTTGTTTATCACGTTAGTCCTCTACCCTCTACACCAGTGTGCCCTTGTTTATCACGTTTGTCCCCTACAATCTACAAGTGTGCCCTTGTTTATCATCTTAGTCCTCTACACTCTACACCAGTGTGCCCTTGTTTATCATGTTAGTCCTCTACACTCTACAAGTGTGCCCTTGTTTATCATGTCAGTCCTCTACACTCTACACCAGTGTGCCCTTGTTTATCATGTTAGTCCTCTACACACCACAAGTGTGTCATTGTTTATCAAGTTAGTTCGCTACCCTCTACACCAGTGTGCCGTTGTTTATCACGTTAGTCCTCTACCCTCTACACCAGTGTGCCCTTGTTTATCAGGTTATTCCTCTACACTCTACACCAGTGTGCCCTTGTTTATCACGTTAGTCCCACTACACTCTACACCAGTGTGCCCTTGTTTATCATGTTAGTCCTCTACACTCTACAAGTGTGCCCTTGTTAATCATCTTAGTCCTATACACTCTACACCAGTGTGCCCTTGTTTATCACGTTAGTCCTCTACACTCTACACCAGTGTGCCCTTGTTTATCATGTTGGTCCTCTACACTCTACAAGTGTGCCCTTGTTTATCACGTTAGTCCCACTACACTCTACACCAGTGTGCCCTTGTTTATCATGTTGGTCCTCTACACTCTACACCAGTGTGCCCTTGTTTATCACGTTAGTCCTCTACCCTCTACACCAGTGTGCCCTTGTTTATCACCTTAGTCCTAAACACTCTACAAGTGTGCCCTTGTTTATCACGTTAGTCCTCTACACTCTACACCAGTGTGCCCTTTGTTTATCACGTTAGTCCTCTACACTCTACACCAGTATGCCCTTGTTTATCATGTTAGTCCTCTACAGTCTACACCAGTGTGCCCTTGTTTATCACATTATTCCTCTACACTCTACACCAGTGTGCCCTTGTTTATCATGTTAGTACTCTACACTCTACTTCAGTGTGCCCTTGTTTATCATGTTAGTACTCTACACTCTACTTCAGTGTGCGCTTGTTTATCATGTTACTCCTCTACCCTCTACACCAGTGTGCCCTTGTTTATCATCTTAATCCTCTACACTCTACACCAGTGTGCCCTTGTTTATCATGTTAGTCCTCTACACTCTGCACCAGTGTGCCCTTGTTTATGACATTAGTCCTCTACCCTCTACCCCTGTGTGCCCTTGTTTATCACTTTAGTCCTCTACACTCTACACCAGTGTGCCGTTGTTTATCATGTTAGTTCTCTACCCTCTACAAGTGTGCCGTTGTTTATCATGTTAGTCCTCTACACTCTACACCAGTGTGCCCTTGTTCATCATGTTAGTCCTCTACACTCTACAAGTGTGCCATTGTTTATCATGTTAGTCCTCTACACTCTACACCAGTGTGCCCTTGTTTATCATGTTAGTCCTCTACACTCTACAAGTGCACTGAGGACGCTTACTATCAGCAACGACTCAGTCATACTATAAAAGGGACCGCCATCCACGGCTCAGTGGTTGCTACTAGCTACTGTTCTTACTGTATCCGTCCACCAGGTGGACTTATCAGTGACCAAGCTGTGCTCGGCCCGGCCCCATAGCACATCAACAACAACTTTACCCAGTTGGACTTTTGTGCTTGCGCTCACCTCCGTATTTTGCTACCTCACGTACGATTCAAATGTTATTTATTATTGATTTTGAGTCGAAATTGGAGATATTGGATTACACAGACTTCGTTGCCCATTCTTACGGAGATTCATATCGCCATCACAACAACTTTACCCAGTTGGACTTTTGTGCTTGCGCTCACGTCACGTACGATTCAAATGTTATTTATTATTGATTTTGGGTCGAAATTGGTGATATTGGATTACACAGACTTCGTTGCCCATTCTTACGGAGACTCATATCGCCATCACTGTTTTCGGTACACACGATTGACCTGTCTTTGTTTACATCTGCCAATATACTCTAGGTGGCCCCAGTCGTCGCCAGTCGTCGCCTCCCCACCCCTTAACTCTTGCTTTCCCCACTAGGAGACGCCACTGTAGCACTGTAGATGCCACTGTAGCACCATACTCCTGCTGGTGCACTGTTAGGGGGTGTTTACGCTGCCTGTCACCGTGTAGCTCGGATGATACGTGGGTTTGGGTTACGTTCATTTGTGGATTAGCATCGCGTAGTGTTGTGTCGTGTCAGCGCCGTGTTTTTATCGACAAATTGCCTGACAAATTGCCTGATGATCCCGGTGTCCAAAACCACAACCACAACCAACACCAACAACAATCAACAATCAACAACCAATATAACGACACTGAAATGTACTGTAAATGTCAACAAACAACCCAACTGGGGTAGATGCGGTGATCTTTGAAGCGAAAAACATGCCAAAATCAATTTTGCAAACGTAAATGTTGAACGTAGTTTTTATTGTCTGATCGCGCCTAACGCCAATCGCGCCTAACGCCAATCGCCAATCACCAACATTGCAACAAACAACAATCCAACACAAACAACCATAACCACAACCAACAACAGTCGACACAACCAACTAACAAACAACACAACCAACAAACAACCGCAACCAATAACCAACAACCAAACAACACAACCAACTGAACAACAACAAACAACCACAACCAACAACAGTCAACACAACTAACAAACAACACAACCAACAACCAACCGCAACCAACAACCAAACAACAACCACAACAACAAATCCTAAACCAACAACAATCAACAATCAACAACCACAACAAACAAACAACCACAACAAACAAAACAACAAACAACACAACCAATTACCAACCAAACACCAAACACCACAACCACAAAGACCACAACCAACAACTGTCAACACCACCAACAACACCCAACAAACAACAACAATCAACAACCGCAACACAAACAAACAACCACAACCAACAACCAACACAACCAACAAACAGCACAACCAACAACCAACCGCAACCAACAACAGTCAACACAACCAAATAACAATCAACACAACATCAACACGACCAACAACCAACCAAACAACAAACAACCAACACACCAACAAACAACACAACCAACAACCAACCGCAACCAACAACCCTCAACACAACCAAATAACAAACAACACAAACAACAAACAACCAAACAACAAACACACAACAAACAACTGAACAACCAATCCTATCACGCCAATCACCAACAAACAACAAACAAACAACTGCAACCAACAACAGTCAACACAACCAAATAACAATCAACACACCCAACAAACAACAACAATCAACAACCACAACACAAACAAACAAACAACACAACCAACAACTAACAAACAACACAACCAACAACCAACCGCAACCACCAACAGTCAACACAACCAAATAACAACCAACACAACCAACCAAAGAACGACCAACCAACAAACAACACAACCAACAACCAACAAACAACCAACAACACTCAACAACCAAACAACAACCAAACAAACAACAACTGAACAACCAATCCGATCACGCCAATCACCAACAAACAACAAACAAACAACCGCAACCAACAACAGTCAACACAACCATATAACAATCAACACACCCAACAAACAACACCAATCAACGATCAACAACCACAACACAAACAAAACCCCCAACCAACAAACAAACAACACAACCAACAACCAACTTACAAACAACTAACAAACAACAACAATCAACTGAACAACCAATCCTACCACACCAACAGAACGAACAACACCCAACAAACAACAACAATCAACAACCACAACACAAACAAACAACACAACCAAAAACCAACTAACAAACAACACAACCAACAGCCAACCACAACCAACAACAGTCAACGCAACCAAACAACAAACAACACAACCAACAACAACCAACCAAACAACAACAACAACCAACTGAACAAACAATCATATCACGCCAATCACCAACAACAGTCAACACAACCAACATCACCCAACAAACAACAACAATCAACAACACAAACAACAACAACAAACAAACAAACAACACAACAAACAAACAACAACCAACAACAACCAACTGAACAACCAATCCTAGCACGCCAATCACCAACAACAGTGAACAATCAACAATCAACAACCACAACACAAACAAACAACACAAACAAACAAACAACCACAACCAACAAACAACACAACCAATCCTATCACTCCAATCACAACCAAACAACAACAACAATCAACAACCTCAACA